>AYEL01085316.1:0-77314 GCA_000484575.1 Olivierus martensii | reverse complement strand
AAAAAATATAAATAATTGTATTTATATAAAACAATGTAAGAGAAAAATAATAATAATAAAATAAATAAATTAAAATAAAAAATTGTCAAAGCTAAAAATTGAACCAGCGATCACGCAATTATGAAAGCAACTCTTCAACCACTACGCTACAGAGACATTCAAAAGTTAATTAAATTTTAGAATATATGAACACAATACGAAACTTCTCGTGCGATTTTCTCTATCAATGCTTGAGTAAGTGCACTTTATTGCTCACACATTATATTGTCCTAGGGGACTATTACAGGTACTCAATACGAAACTTCTCGTGCGGTTTTCTCGACAATCCTGGAGTAGTGTCAATACGAAACTTCTCGTGCGATTTTCTCGACAATCCTGGAGTAGTGACTTCTATTGTCCTAGGGGACTACTACAAGTATGCGCAATTTCAAAAAAATCGGTGACCCGAATATCTGAACCTCCCCTTGTTAGATATCCAGAAATTCTTTTCACTTTTCTAGCTCACTTAACTAGTATAAGAATACTCATTGAATTTTTCATCTTGGATTCCCTAATGACATTTACAAGAAGATTGGTACAATACAGTTACTGATAATCAAATGTTTTCTATGCATAAAACTATCTTTTCTATTTTTATAAGTTAGCATCCATTGGACAGCATCAGGATGCTGTTTTGGCAATAATTTCAAATGAGTACAATGGAAAAAATATTGTTCTGTTTTCCTAAAAACTTGGTGTTTTTTCTTCTATTCAATGTTTTTTTTTGCCTTTGTTTGTATGCCTTCACTGAAATCTATAGTTTTAGTAGAAAATTGCAGTATTTGTCTTTTAATTTTTAACTGAGGTAAATGTTAAATGCAACGAATTATAAAATATCAAAGAAGGTACTTAACTGAGGTAAATGGTAAATGCAACCAATTATAAAATATCAAACAAGGTACATCTTTAATATACATGAAATAAAAAATATGTATTTGTAATGAAATATAATTAATTTTGAAATAAAGGCAACAAAATAATTTATAACTGTATTAAGAGTATATGGATAAACTTCCACTTTTAACATGAAATTATAAATCTAATACAGCATAAATTCACAAATTATAACTGTATTGCTCTTATTTATACTTTTGCTGTCAAAAAGGTTATTGGCATCAGTTATATGTAAAACCAAATATAGCTAAAAAAATAACTATATATTTTGTCAAAAAACATAGTAGGTTAATATGTTGTTTACCATAATAAATTTTTTCAAAACAGCTACTTAAGTGCCTATTACCAAAACAGTTATTTAATATAATAGCATAGATTGTTAAAGTTTGCTAATAATGATATTTGTTTATAATCAGGTCATCATATACCAAATGGGCAAAGGGAAATAGGTAGGCTTACTTGTTAGAATAACCATCATATTATAAGTAATTCAACTTTGAATATAAACTATAGTTAGCCTCCAAATTTTCCAAGATTTTAATATATTGGCACTATAGGCCTAGTGTATTTAGGCTAATATAAGTTTAACGTGTCAAAAAACTTGTATAGCTACTAAATTGTTCTAATATACAAAAAACTTTATTAAAATATCAGCTCTTTTATATCTTATAGTAAAAATTTTAAAATTTATCTATGCTATAAAAACAAAATTACTATTACTTATTGTATAGTAAAAATTTTAAAATTTATCAAACAAAATCAAAATTACGTATTACTTATTGCATCAATTTCTGTTCTTAGAGAAATATATATGTTAAATATTACAAAATATAAAAATGAAGCATTTAATTAAGTTCCTTTCTGACCCATTGTATAATTGAAGAAATTCAAATAACACAAATTTTTTAATTTATTGAGAATTATTCAGAAAATTCAAAAAACATTTATATTATTAAAAAAATTAGAAATTCCCCACTCATATAAATGAGAGGAAATATATTATTATGATCTAATCTTATAATGCTTTATATAACAGCATATTGTATAATAATAGCTTATCTTGCAAATTTATTTACTACTATTTTATTAAGCATTAGTTCAAATGTGTAGTAATTGCACGGGGACCCATGGAGGCTGCACCCCATGGGCACCGTGCTCCCAACGGCCTCACTCCATGGGTGGGCTCCAGGTCCGTGGGACCTAGTTTCATCTCCCCAGTGGTCCCACGGGGGCCCTGTGGGGTGGGGCTGCACCCACCAGAAATCAAGAGGCCTCCGTCGGGTGGGGCCCGTGGGGCCCACCCCAACGGACCCGAGCACTTGGGGCCCGAGCACTTGGGGCCCGATTTCATCTCCTCGGTGGGCTGCACCCAGTTTCATCTCCTCTTCAGCTACTCACTAAACGAATTACATAAAAAATTTTATGTTATTCATTTAGTGAGTAGCTGAAGAGGATTGTAGATAATCAAAAGCGCTACTACCTTCTAATTTGAATAAATTTACGTTTTCCTGTCTTAGAGCTGTGTTAAGTTATTATTTAAGATGTGAAAAGGTTAGCTGAACAGTATCCCGTATCATAATCAGTAATAATTCTTTTAAGTAAATAATTCTATAAAATCCAATGATAGTAATGCAGGTAAGTTATCTGTTGCCCCCTTTCTTTGACACTTAGCGCCATCTATTGATATTTATTGTCATAAAACAAAATTTTGGCCCCTAGGGCCCTAAAAAATGGCCAAATAAAAAAAAGATCTGTTGTTGCATACATCCGAAAATTAGACCTTTCTAAGGATACCCTATTTATAGAAATCGGTACAGTGGTTCGTCCAAAAAAGGGACTCCAGCCAGCCCCGTTTGACTAATTATAATATAGATACATAAATCATGTGGAAAAAACATTGGATAAAAGGTCAGAAAAATTAACAAAAATAAAAAAGTAGTTTTGAAGATTAAAAAAGAAAAACATTTTGTGATTAACATTCTTAATAAAAAAGCAGTTTCATAAATTGGAACTTTTAGTATACATGATCATCAGCATTTCCACTTGTTACATTTAAAACATTTTTATTTTCAGTTAATAGAATTGTTCTTATCACCTGTTTTTCAGTTGCTGTAGATTTTCCAATTACTGCCTGATCTTCACATTTACAATCCTGTTTCTTTTTTGTAGAATGAAACCTTCTTTGAAGGCAAAGCTTTTTGTTTAGGGGTTGTTTTGTTCTTTCAGATGTAAATTTACTGTCATTCTCAAAAAAGATTGCAATACACTTATCCAAGTGAGTACTTATCTGTTGAAGTCTTTGTGAATCTATGTTTTGTTTTTGTATCATTCCCAAGATCATATTTACTTTGTTTTCAACATTTATCTTTAATCTATCAGTTGTGTCATTTGTGTTGTTTAGTGTTAACTGAATAGCACCTGCAATCCCTGAGACAAGTGTTCCCAATTCCATGAATGAATCTTGTGATTCCTGTTGTCCAGAATTGTCTTTTGCACATGCTATCTGACAATGAGTATTATCAATAGAAACTTTGTGATTCTCAAACCTTTTTAAGATTTCAGTCTGTACACTGGTTATTACTACCAGAATGAAGTCTTTTTTGCAAATAGGTAAGTCTTTAGGATGACAGTGTTGTGCTTTATACAGTAGCATAGGACAAAATTCTCCAAGCTGTTTCATTTTTTTAATCCAAATGGCTAAACTTGCAAGATCATTATCATAATTTCGTTGCTGATTAAGACCAAAATCTCTCATGATGTTTGCAATCTTTCCATGAAATGTGGTGCAAGAATGTTACGAATCTCATCAAATATCTTTTTCATTGATACTCCTTCCCTCAACTTTCCTGAAAAGGTAAAAATCAGTGAATTAATAGCCATATAAATGTATAAACTTATACTGGTGCCAAAGTAATAGTTATTTAATTCTTCACATTCACAAGATTATGAATGACTGTTAACTGGAATATAAAGAGAAGCAGGACCACATAATAAATGTCAATACATAACAAATTAAAATAAATAAATAAAATAGTTAATGATGACTGAAAAAAATTAATAAAAAAATTACAAGGAGTATGATAATCACCTACCAGCTATTTCTGCTCTTTCCTTTTGAGATAATTGGATCTTGGAAAATTCCATTTCATGCCAACATGTGTCTTCCAGTATTGGATGTATACATTTCCATTATGATGAAACTCTGAATTCATTGATAATGGATGTCTTTTCAATTTCCACAGATCCCTGTAATTTCAGTTGCTTAGATGTTTTTCCAACACACACAAAAGTTCCTGTGTACTGACACTTGTAATATATCTTGTTCACTTCAACAACTTTTTTTAGAGCTGTATTCACAATAATGATGATAAAGTCCTCTTTTTTTCTTCTTTCCATTTCTTGAAGTCTAATAAAATAAATACATAAAATCTATGAATCCATAAAATTAACAATATAATAGATGTTCCAAAATGACCAATACAACTTTAATTTCCAATAAATCAGTAAGACATGAGATAGAAACAGGTTGTTGTGAATTTTTTTTATCATATTGTAAATGGTTTTTATTTCCATATAGAGATTTACATACTGGCTTTTATCTTGAAGTAGACAGAAGGAATGTCTAATGTGGATGCAGTGGCACCGAGAGGGCGGGGAAGAGGAGACAAATTCCCCAGGCCCATAGCAGATTGAAGGGCCTGGGCCGCTACCTAACAATAAGAATTTATTATATATATGGGCCCAAAACCTGGTTCGTACCCGGGCCTGGGATTTCTCTCGGCACCACTGTGTGGATGTAGCACTTTTATACGAATGTCATGCTTTTATGTAATGCTGTGTTCTAAGCTTTCCTTTATCCTTATCATTTCCTTCTTCATTCTTCGATGGGCTAAACCTTTGAGTACGGCCTCTAAATCTTTCGTTCAACTATACCAACTATGTAATGCTGTGTATTACAAAGTCTGCCACTGAGTAAATTGCAAAAGATTTTATCTCTCTCGATGGATCATTATAATCAGCATCATCAAACTACA
This sequence comes from Olivierus martensii, assembly GCA_000484575.1. NCBI lineage: Eukaryota > Metazoa > Arthropoda > Arachnida > Scorpiones > Buthidae > Olivierus > Olivierus martensii. The sequence continues at coordinate 72,347 of AYEL01085316.1, read as the reverse complement.
TTATGATGAATATAATCTTTCAGAGTTGTAGATTAGACCACAAAAAACATCGTTTCTATCTTGTTTCTTAGTAATTTACAAGATTTACCTTGAACACTAGTAAACTTTATCGTCTCCACGTCAAATGTGATATTGTAAAGCATTTTCACATGTTATCGTAGTTTATCCATTGTGATGGACGAATTTTCACAAATAGGACATTTCAATGTTTGCACATTAACATCAATTTTGTGCACATTTTGTATGTATCGTATAAATATTTTGTCACACAATTAGCATAACGGCTCCATGACATAAACTGACAGCTGATGACATAGTTGAAAACCCTGCCCCAAGAAAGGACCAATCAGAGAGTCCAGCCAGTATTGCTGCAAGACACAGGTATCGATAGCCACCACCATGTTATTTCAGTTGCGTGATGCATTTCACGTCATCATCGTGATCAACACGATGACTCATCGCTTCCCAGGCTTATTCAAATTAGACGAAGTCAACATGCGCTACTTCAAACATTATAAAGTAGCAAACGCATTTTTACTTATTTAATTTCCCAATATTAACTTATTTTCATAGTTTGTCAAATATATATATAAAAATATCGAATAACATGTAATTATTATTTTACTTCTTTCAACAAAGAAAAGCTGCCTTGTTATGATACATATTTAAAAAAAAATTTTAAACAAAAAAATTATCTGACTTTATAATAAAGACACTCCGATTTTATTATTCATATATGTACTTAACTATATACAGTGTAAACAAATAATTTATTTCTTAAATTTATATTTTAATATTTTTCTTACACTTAAATTTTATTTAATTTGTATCCTGTACCAATTCAGAAAATTGATCAATAATATTTTCGTAATCTAGTCGAAAATATCTTTTTCTACAGCAAACATTGCTAAAAATCTCAGCCTTTCCTGTCCATTTGAATTTCTTTAAATAGTTTTTAACTGGTTTTAAAACAGAAAGATCTCTCTCCTGTTACATTACTTACAGCAGTGTTTCCCAAACTATGTTCTGCGGAAGGTCAATAAGTGTACTGTAAAAAATTATGAAAATTAATATAAACCTCTTATATTTTAAATGTTGTGTCAAGTTGAAACTGAAGTCACTAATTTATTTTACTATTTTCATGTGTTTTATTTTATATAATTACAATTTGAAAATAAATGTTTGTCTTTTTGACTCTTATGCTTACTGGCCTAATTTATTTAATTATTATTATCTATCTATACCAGGGGTGTCAAACTGGCAGCCCACGGGCTGCATGCGGCCCTCGAAGTGATTTTTCGGCAACTAACAAACTATCGATTTACTGATTCAGTTATTTAGATCAGGGGTGTCAAACTGGTGGCCCGCAGGCCGCATGCGGCTCTCGAAGTGATTTTTTGTGGCCCCAAATGCTCTTAACTAAAATGAAAATGAGAACAATATGTTATGAGATAATAGGAAAAACTTGAATAATAGGAAGTAATTCTCGCTTCATAGCTATGTCATATACTATGATGCACTAGTTTGATTTTAATGAAATTTCTTGTACAAGTTTTTTTCAATTCAGCTTATCCATAGCTATGTTATAAACTATGATGCACTAGTTTGATTTTAATGAAATTTGTTGTACAAGTGTTTTTCAATTCGGCTTATTGGACATATACATACAGAAGGCTTTCAGATTGGTGACACAAACTAAATGCTTTCCTGCAAGAACTACATCATTTTGTGTGAAATTTCTTACCAAAACACAAAAAGTCATAAATGAGAACCTGTATTTTTTTGGATAGGCAAATACAATAACCAAGTTCCAAATAATCCCTCTTTGAAGGATGTCTATAAAGGACATGCTAGCGGGCATGTTAAAAGATTTATTTGTTGTGTTATAAACTTACTTAAAAAATTTAAATAGTTATGAATATTTGAATTTATAAAATTTTAATAAAAGCTTTTTTTTCTACAGAAAATGTGACTTTTAATGCTTAATAGAAAATTTGTTTTTGTACAGAAAATGTGACTTTTAATGCTTAATAGAAAATTGGATTGATAGTGAGGAATTAAATTAAAAAATATTTGTAATTAAAAGCAATTATATAATAATTATATATATTTGTAATATGTTCATTTGATTACACAATGTTTTTAATTATCCTATCTATATTTCTGAATCCTTACTCAGTATAAAATGTAATTTAAAAAAAATTTAAATGTGATGTGGCCCACAACAATCTTACAGGCTCATTAAATGGCCCTTGAATTAAAATGAGTTTGACACGCCTGATATTTTAGATAATAATTAGAATTTTTAACTTAAAATAAAAAATTATAATGTTTGAAATGAATAAAATATTATTTAAATTCTGAAATAAATTAAATATCATTTAAATACATTTATGTAGCCTCGATGCGCCGAATGCAAACTGAATTCTCGAGCCGGGGAACAGTCAACATTTTTTGATCAAAAAATACAGAAATTGGAGTCAAATAACAAAAAGAATTATACAAACATAAATAGGAAGTAAATATGATAATTTAAAGCAAAAGTTATAATGAGATTGGGATTTAGTTTTCTAAAACACGCGATTAAAGATTCGAAGCTACAGAAAATAGTAACAGCAACACTTCTGGCACGGGAGTTCGCACATGCGCAGAAACATGGACTCCACATGCTTATTCCTTTATTATATATGAATTATAGGCTATAAAATTTATCAAATTATTTACTTTTTAAAATTCATTAAAAATATTCTTTAATTTTTAAGTTTTAATTATAATACCTTTTCTATTTGTATGTAACAGGTTTCTGGCAATATCAAGTGTTATATTTTTTCCATTGTTAATATATTTTTCTAATTCATTCAAGCTGGATAATTCATTTATCATCACTGAAACTGAATACATTATCCTATTAAAAAATTAAAATTATGTTAATAAAAACATTAAATAATTTTTAAATTAAAATTTAATTTAAAAATCCTTTAACATATTTTCTTGATCATTTGAAAACTGATTTGACTTCATATTTTTTAAAATCTTAATATTTTTGCATATTTATAAACTGTTTTATGCCTAAAATAGATGAAACTCAGAAAATTGTTAAGTATTGCTTTTTCAGCTTTTTAATGCAATAAAATTTTTGATTGCATGATTAAATGCTGTATAGAAATGTTCCTAATTTTGAATATTTTTCAATAAATTTATTGATATTTGCAATAATTGAGTTAATTTCATTTTAATATCTTTACTGTTTTCTTCAAAACATAACTTAATATATTATTCAGAATATAAAAGGTATCTAAATATAATATATATTTAAAATTTTAATTTAATTGGTTTCAAAATAATGATTTTACGGCAATAGTGAATTGGTGATTACGTCATCGGATCACGTGTCAGCATCGCAACTACTTCCGGCGAGATGTCACGTGGTATCCGGTAACGTAAATCGGTTGAAGCGCCATCTCTATTGCGAGCTGCTTTCTGATTGGCTAGCGAATGCTCTCCAAAGTTTCCAAGGCTAGTATAGGGAGTGGAACATCTATATACATGTAATCTGTAGTTACAATGGCTTTATTAAGACCAAGGAAACCTAGAATAAGCAGTCGGTATAATGATGAGTGGGAATTATTGAATTAATATTATATTAAATTCTGTTAGTAATTATTTCCAACGTCGAAACTAATCATTTAGCATTCGACATTACAATAAAATATTTCCAATGTCTAAACTAATCATTTAGCATTCGACATTACAATAAACTTCTATTCAACTTGAGTTAGCTTGCGTTTGAAAACATCTATGTGCGAAGCTGTCACCCCTATTTTGTCACTGGACTCGTTCAGTTAACGCACGCGTACTTGCGTCGATGGTCGCGGCTAAGCTGGACGGACAGTATATATATTTTCGTCGATAGATAACGCCATTTTCCAATATATTGATCACTACGTAGCATAGTGCTATGCATGGTACTACGTAGTGATGTTTTGAGATAACGTCCATATCAGAAGCCAAGGTTGATCAGAAGAGAGCCTCCATATTAACAAGTGAAGAAGAGGCCTTGAGAGAACCATAGACAACTGGACATAGTCAAAATGATCTTAGCATAAACCTCTACAGAAGAAGGGGCTTAGCATAGCCTCTTCTTCTATGGATGTATTCATCTCAGTCATAGCCATCTCTAAAAAATACAAACAAGGAATTTATTATAGAATTCTGATTAATCAAAAGCCTGGTTTTACGAATAATAGAATAATTCTTTGGAAACAAGATATCTGTTCTTGAATCACATTTTTTGTGAACAGATGACGCCACTTTCCAGTCTGCCCACTTCTGCGGAGGGATCAACCGGATTGTGGAGGATCGGGATGGATAGGCAAGACCCGGGCCCCATGATAAATATTTTCAAGGGATGGAACGCAAGACTCGAACGCAGGTGCTCCAGAATGGAAAGCCGAAGCATTTCCACGCGGCCAGTCCGTCCGACGTTCTTGAACCATTGAATTTCTTTAATAGCAGCAAAAACAAGAATAAACAATTTTTTCTCCAGCCATATTGAAGAATTTCCTCCAAGGTTTCCTCCCAGGAACTCACTCGTAGTAACTCTTTCCTAAAAATTCGGTTGTAAATGGATGGACCAACATGCGTGGTTTATTTATTTATTTTAAAATATGATACCACCTGTGGACGCCACTTTCCATTCTGGGAGAATACTAAGTAGCGGTGCGAAACAAGCCCTTCCACAGGCTGCCCATCTCTGCAGAGAGGTCAGCCGGATTGTGGAGAACGGAACGGGCCCGGGCCCTATGGTAAATATTTTCAAGGGATGGGATGACCCCAGACTCGAACCCGGATCCTCCAGAGTGGAAAGCCGAAGCGTTTCCATGCAGCCAATCTGGACATGTGCATGGTTAATAATAGAGACTTTCGATTCGTGTAAAAAAGAGGATTAGTAAGAAAATTTTCAACTTTAAAACTGTTTTTATTAGTACAATATTTCCTCAAGATTTTAAATAAAGCTTTTAGAAAATAATCATACATTATGTAAAAAAGTTAACAAATATAATTACATCATATATGATTAATAAATATGATGTAATATTAATAAAAATTATTCTATATTTTTACCTAGTAATATAAATTATAATTATCAGTTAAACTAGTGTTTTCCAAACTGTGGAGCGCGAGTCTATTCCAAGGGGGCGCATAAGAATTGTCTCAAAAACATCATTTTTGAGACAAACAAGTAAAAAGTAAATTCAAATTGGAATCGAAAAAATGAATAAGCAAAAGGATTATAAATACAGTACATATATTCATGTATCCAGAAACTTTCTGTTGTAGCTATTTTAAAGATCGATTTCATTTAGTGATTGAAAAATAATTTTGAGTCACCTGATTTGAGAGAATTTGTGCTGAAAAACAAGCCCACCCATCGCATCAAATATTATGTTGTATCAAACATCTATTCTATTTTTCTTTTTTTGTAAGATTTGTTTAATTGTGTTAAAAATTATTACACCATAATAAAATATATATTTTTTAACGCATAAGAACTTTACATATTCAAAATATACTATATTATTTTGTAGTATTAAATTGTAAGTAGAAAATATTTATAAAATTAGACTTCTATGAAAATGAGGGGCGTACAAATTTTTTATGAAAAAAGGACGCGCAGACAAAAAGTTTGGAAACCACTGAGTTAAATGATTAGGAAAATACGAAATTTGGAGTATTTTGAGCACTTCATCCGAAATTATCGAAAACGTGTATTTATAAAAAATTATAACAAAAAAATGGTTTAATTTTCCATATTGGGGTACTATATTTTTTTATTAATTATTAGGATCTGGTCATCACACATCCGGCAATCAATATTTCGGTTCCATCAGTTTTTCGGCATGAATGTCAAGAGTGCATTTTTAAATTTATGGCGTTGGTGCGCCATTGTTTTCTGGAGGCGTCGTTTATGTTTCGACGGCCTTATACTCAGAATCAGATGTTTAGTCATGCTTGCAATCAGAGTTGCCAGATTGGCTTTTTGACACCAAATGAGCTCTTTTTGGCTTTTTTTGTTTATTGGCATTATATAAAATCTTTTAACTTTTTTCAAGGATACAGTAACGAATTAAAATTCTGTAGAACTATTTTATTTAGATGAATTAATATTCTGTAGAACTAGAGTAGTTATTTAACAATAAAATTTCATTTGCTTTTCATTTAGTGTTTAATTTTATTTTTGTAAAGCATTGTACAAGTAGTCCTTTTCTGATAAAAAGTCCCGAGGTTGTCGGATTTCTGATAGTCAACCTGTACCTATTTAATGTGCTATATGAGGGCGGCCATTTACAAGGGCTGGATATTTACATCCATTCCTCTTGTAGCTATCCGCGGAATATGTAAGAGAGAAGAATCTCCAAGACAGGTTCTGGATCGATTCTTAACTATCTTCATGTTAGAAAATGCACTTTCACACAAATAAGTACTACCAAACGCTGATATTACTTTTCGACCAAAATCAGAAAAGTTAGGAAAACGTTTATTAAACAAATCAGTTTACCCATGTGATTTGTTATGAAAAAGTCTTTTTTCCAATCCCTACAACCCATGTGATTTGTTATGAAAAAGTCATTTTCCCACTGCTCCTCATAGACTACTATTTTCATTTTCTATTTTACGTTTTTTCTCACTCATTTCACAAATGCAACGAACTCATCATAAAATAAAAATAAAATTAAAATAGAATCTCACAACAATGGTCACACAATCACTGAAATGGTGCGCGTTAGAAACCAAAAAATAACTAAAATACAGTCACAATTCAAAACTTTAAACTGAAATAGCTAAAACTAAAATAGACGTGATTGAAAGTCTTATAAAAATGTGATGTCATTGATAGCTTGTTGATCGTTAAATAATTACCGGTACTAATAATTAAGAAAAATTAATTAATTAATTTAATATAATTCAATTTTAGGATTTTTTATTAATCTCTTAAAAAAGTAATAAAAAAGTGAAAAAAAAATTAAAAGTAATATTATATCACAAATCGCGAAAGCCTCGCAGGCAGCATGACAGCCCTGATATAGATTGAGTGTTATCGGTCACTGCATGGATGGATATTTTATACACATCAGCTGTCTTTTTTTTTGTCAACAGATGACGCCATACTCCATTCTTTAAGAATAGTGTGGGGGCGAAACAAACCTTTCCACAGGCTGCCTACCCCTGCGGAGGGGTCAATCGAATTGTGGTCGATTGACGGGCCGGGATCCCATGATAAATATTTTCAAGGGGTGAGTCCTCCAGAATGGAAAGCCGAAGCGTTTCCACACGGCCAATCCGGCCGACTGAACTGTCGTTTTATTTTCGTTTTTTCGTTTCTTATGCGCGAAATCATTGTAAGGCCTCTTTTTTTTCTACTAACGGGATTTTAGCGGATTTTTCTATCAACTTTTTATTTGCGGCAACAACGGGATATCGTTTAGTAACTACTTTTCGTATGCTTATTTCTCTAAATTCACTGTTTATCTTGCTAAACCATTTTTTTTAAATGTATCGCTTACAATTTTATAAAATTTCCTTACATTGTATCCTCACTTTTTTCTTGCATATTTTACGCCCATTTCCAATCAGGCAGATTACTAAGGGGCGGGACCAGGGGGTCTATGCTGGTCTCAGTCTCTCCGCAGAGACAAAAAATCGTTTCTGTGGAAAGACAATCTTTCTACAGATACAATAGAGAGACTATTGTTTTTTTAAGCGATGTTCCAGTCATTCTCTCTCAGGAAACGTCATCATTTTCCCATGATGCTTAGAATACGCATATATAAGACTCTAGATCAGGGGTGGGCAATTATTTTCTGCCAAGGGCCGGATAAACGATCTTTAGGATGAAGCGGGCCGTATAAAAATTGAAAAGTACCTAAGGGGAAATTTAACCTTATGGAGCCGTAATTATGTAATTATTAATTATTATTATGTAATTATGTAAAGAAATTATTGATGATAATATTAGCTACTTTATTAATAATTAAAAAATACTACTTTGACATAAAATTACTATTCACGTTCAAGCAAAATTGATTCTTGCCCATACACATTCCTCCCATCATCACACGGGACAAGAATAATGGTTGCGCCTATTTATTCTTGTAATCTCGCTATCGTATGTAGCCGCTTTTGTGATACACAAATAATATATTCGTGTATCAATATTATTTTTAAAATTTAGTTTTCTTGTGTTATTTTCTTAGTTTTTGTTTGTATGTAAAGAGTTCAAAAGCATTCTTAGAAACTATTTTTTTCATTAGAAAGATTAGAAAATATTTCGTCCTACGAATTAATAAATTCGGATAATTTTCTTTAAAAGCTTAAATATCTTATCAAACTGATTGATTGCTAGCAACCTATTGCATCAGAATGTTACAAAATATTAGGTACTTATTGTAATTAATTTTGTAAAAACAAATTTACAACCTAATATGAATGGTGAAATTTACTATGTTCATGGTTAACATCATCAAAATTTGGAGTAACTCGGTAGAGTACGTGTACACTTGCGACATATCCATTATTTTACACTACAAAGTATCCCTTATTTTATTTTTTCTTTTCGAGTAGAATTTTACAAATATGAGCCTTGAAACTGTAGTGTTCTAATTTATGCGGCGGGCCGTATAAGGTGCCTTCGCGGGCCGGATCCGGCCCGCGGGCCGCCTTTTGCCCACCCCTGCTCTAGATCGAGGGTATACTCATCGGCTCTATTTTTGGTTAATAGTTGGGGTACGTTCCTAAACTCAACGGTTTATAAACCTCTTTAGGCAAACGTTCCAAAACCGTCGTTAAAGATAAAACGTTTTAAACCGGTTCGTGCATCGGAGTTTTTCTTCGGTGAATGACGCTAGGGGACTATTTAAAATGGCGTCAGCAAAGTTTTTAATTAAAGAAACGTGAATTATAAATGTTACTTATTTTATTTATACATACTTCATTTATTTATATTTACTTCATTTATAAATGTTACTTATTTTATTTATTTATATTTACTTCATTTATAAATGTTACTTATTTTATTTATACATATAAGACATATTTTGAGAGGCCCCGCGAAAAATATTCCAATCGGGCCCCGCATTAACTAGATCCGGCACTGGTCATATGCACCTGGTCTATACTGATTATAAAGTACTTTGCGAGTTGCACCCTTATAGGAGAAATATAATTTCTATGCCATTTTAAAAGGGAACATATAACTTACATTTTAAAACAATTTATATGCTAAGTACATCGATCATGTAATATAATTTCGGTTTCTTAAAATACCGAATTAAATAAAAATTCATTGATAACATTAATAACAGTATTTTATCAAAATTACTTAAATTTATCATATCGATAAATATACATATAAACCAGGATAACCAATAACAGAGTACATGGTAAGTATTTTCTTTAGGAATTGCGCAAAAATGAATGCTTATAAAAGTTAAATAGCTATTCTTATTAGACCGATGAATGAGAGAAGACTAAAAATGGCGGATGAGCATGCTTCTTATTTAGAGCCCTACGCATATACATAAGTCAATCTCATTCCAACCAATGAAACTACTCGTTACATTGCATTTCACCCCGGTACTGCGCAAACTCAGTATTAGAAGAAAATGGCGGTAAACAGACATGATTATATTTATAATTATACCACGCAACAATATAAGCTTTGATAAGTGAATTGGAGAAATAAGCTATTCTATTTTGGAAAATATGATAGCGCAGGCGTGTCAAACTCATTTTAATTCAGAGCCATTTAAAGAGCCTGTAAGATTGCGGCAGGCCACATCATATTTATATATTTTTTTAAATTACATTTTAGAGCAAGAATTCAGAAATATAGATATTTAAAAACTTTCGTTATCCGGCCTGCCCTTCCGCCACATTAGGCCGGATACTCGGGAGTGTACTGTACAGTTTTTATCTCCACATAATTCACTAAATCCATTTTGATTTAAGCTACAAATCATGAGTCCTACATATTTCAGAATTTGATTAAATGCATTATCTTTTTAGGATTTATATCTTTTATCAAAAAAAAAAAAAAAATGTTAATACTGGATGTCTTGATAATCTATTATCTAAATAAGAAGCTATATATCGACAACATTAATTAGAACATTTCCATTGGTCAGAATTATAGATAATTGTTTTACTATCGCGGGAGAATTAGAATAAGCTGAATTTATGATGTCAAAACCGATCTGTTTTTGACACTATATACAATTCAGTTCCATGTGAATGGAAACTGGTCTTTAGCGATAAAAAAAAGTGCCGTAATAAGCTGAATTTATGATGTCAAAACCGATCTGTTTTTGACACTATATACAATTCAGTTGTTCCATGTGAATGGAAACTGGTCTTTAGCGATAAAAAAAGTGCCATGAAAACTGTGACTTTCTAGCTTAAAATTCTGTTTTGAATTGTTTACAAATCAATTTTATTTAAATAAGATATTTCATATTTTATAGTATTATATGATATATGATCCAATTACTTAAAATATACATGGAGATGCACACAAAATAAACTCTAATACTGTATATAAAAATATATACTATATTGGATATTATATGCTTAAAACATTTACTGGGAAAGGGAATTCATGTTCTGATAAGCAACTTAATCTAAAAAATCTCGTATTAAAATGAAAATATAATCAGTAATCATATTCTTACATAAATAATATAGCATTGTTCTTAATAATATATTTAATAATAACGTACTATTCTATATAAATAATACAGTATTCATTATAAGAAAAAAAATATTATTAAATGTGTATTGCGTACTAATTATAGCAAATATATTTTAGTCTAAAATAATATAATTATGAAATACTGAATTTACAAATTTTTGACAAACAATAGAGCGTCAAATATCGGAACTATTGCCGCTCAAATATAAGTTACTTCTTGTAATGCAGTGTTCTCAAACTTTTTCGATTCTCGGCGCTCTTGCTGAATCCGTTTTTCCCAAGGCGCCCTAACAAATCTGTATTTGTTAAAATTTGAGATAGGGAGCCAATTATCAGAAATGTATTAAAAATTCTAACAAATATAAAATTATGAAAATTTTATATTTCGCGGCACACTTTGGGAACCACTGTCATAATTCACTGGTTGTTGTTCTTTCTCTTCTTGTCCTTTAATACAGCCGTGTCAAACTCATTTTAATTCAAGAGCCATTTAATGAGGCTGTAAGATTGTCGCGGGCCACATCATATTTAATAACATTGCATAATCAAATGAACATATTGCAAAAATATATAATTACTACATAATTGCTTTTATTATGCATGTTTTTTTAATTTCTCGCTACAAATCTAATTTTCTATTGAGCATTAAAAGTCACATTTTCTATACAAAACCAAAAGCTTTCATTAAAATTTTATAAATTCAAATATTCATAACTACTTACATTTTTTAAATAAGTTAACAACACAACAAACAAATCTTTACAAGCCCGTTAGCGTGTCCTTCAAAGATTGATTATTATATAATTGCTTTTAATTATGGATGTGTTTTTAATTTAATTTCTCGCTATCAGTCTAATTTTCTATTAAACATTAAAAGTCACATTTTCTATACAAAAACTAAAGCTTTCATCATATTGGAACTTGATTATTGTATTTGGCTATCCAAAAAAAAAATACAGGTTCTCATTTATGACATTTTGTTTTTTGATAAATTTCCCACAAAACAATGTTGTTTTTGTAGGAAAGCACTTATTTTGTGTCACCAATCCGAAAGCCATCTGTACATATATGTCCGTTAAGGCCATTCGAAAAAACTTGTACAATAAATTTCATTAAAATCAAATTAGTGCATCATAGTATATGACATAACTATGTAACTAGAATTACTTCCTATTATGTAATAACATATTGTTCTCATTTTCATTTTAGTTAGGAGCATTGGGAGCCACAAAAAATCACTTCGAGGGCAGCATGCGGCACGCGGGCCGCCAGTTTGACATCTCTGTGATAGCGAATGTATCGGAGCAGTCATTGAGAGAAATGTGGATGACTGATTGTTAGTAAATGCACAACAAAGGGTAAGATTTTATTTTGAAAGCTGTAATTCCCTCAGTCGTTTAGATTGTGTGTGTTACTTTTTACTATCTTTAATTGATTCTGTTAGTTGTTATTTATAAATACGAATATTAACAAAAACATGAACATTTCAGCGTATAAAAGTTTCTGTATTCATTGTGAACACAACGTTAATTAACATTGATAAATGGCAGCAGGTATTCATTGTGAACGCAATGTTAATTTATAGTGATAAATGGCAGCAGTCAAGTAAAATTTTACTTAAACATAAAATATTTTAAATCATCAATAACACAATTGTTAACAAATTTTAAATACTGATATTAAATTGAAAAAATATGATGATAAATAAATATTATATATTTAATGCATAGAATTCTGTTTGAATTTTCATTTATTATTCAAAAATGTTTATAAAATGGGAATATGCAGTAATGTCTTAAACAATGAATAATAGCTTTAAACAAAAACATGTTAATATCCAATTGTCTAGCGATCAAAATTACATCCTCAATATTTGTTGAAATCCTCTACCTGAAAAAAACTACAACGCCTATGTATTTTAATTGAAAAATTCTCTCTTATCTAATATGTGTAAATTTGACGCTAATTCCTTATAATGCTACAATTTCAGTTTTTTTAATTAATAATTAAATTTTTTTTAAAAGAGATCACCCAAAGCACTCCAAATATTTTAATGGTCTTTAAATATTCTATTCCGATTGAAATTACATATTATTTCTTCTTTCAAAACATCTAAATGTCGATGTCTCTTCTGAGAGATAGGTAAGTCTATCACTCTGCAGAGAGAGAATTTTTGAGACACAAAAAGTTGTCTCTGACTAAATAGTCTCTTTAAAAGTACTGCAACATCGACTTAGAACAAGGAAATTCTTTCCCTAGCGGAGCAACCAATCAGAAGCGACTTTTGCTCACTGACGTCAAATAGTTTGTCTGGAGAGACGATTTTTGTTAAGAGCAGCATAGACACCCAGTTCCCATCACAAGCTGCATCCCAGTTCCCATCACATCCGTGGAGGGGGACCGGATTGTGAAGGACGGAAATCGCCGTGCCGGGCCAAGTACCCCGAAAAATCTTTTAAACAGATACTAGACCGGGTCCTCCTGCGTGGCACGCCAACACCGTTACCACTCGGTCATCTGACAGCTGTATCCGTACTTTAGACGGCCTTTAGAAAATCTAGCTGTTCCTGTAGATCAGTGAAGTGCGTGCAGATGGTGAAAGCTCATTCTATAAGTGCACAGAAATTTGCCATTTTATACTTGTTGCAATTGTATCATGCGCTACGGGTATATATCGTATGCATGTTGGCTTCCTACAAAGCTTTATACTGTGCCTCTCACCTTCGTTGTATATGTCTTCATCCACGAAGTTTTCTATTTCCTTGCTGACTTGTTCTATTTCGAGGGTTAAACCTTAACTGTTAGTGTTACTATCTTCAAATATTTTTCTTGCATATATTGCATCATCTAATATGGTGAAAATATTGTCTATATATCGGGTATAGAATTGATGTGTTTTCTGTATATGTTGATTTCTTCAGTTGCTCTGACTAGTAGTTCTGCCATTGGGCCAGCCAGCGGCGATCCCATAAGATTCATCTTTTCTAGGTATAATAAGTATCAACTAATTTGAAGAACTTTTATTTGCAATATGCACTATATCAGATAGAGCTCTAAACTTATCATTTAGTAATAAGTTCCTGATTTCAATTACAGCGGGATTTAATAGTGTACTCATGTATAGTGATTAAAGTCCATAATAACTTTTATCAAAATTCGATAATACATCTTCATCGAAAGGGGAAACTTCTGCTAGTTTCACGATCAGTTCTTTAGTGTATTAATACTGTATTCATATTTCAGTTTTTCCTAACATTTCTTATCTTTGTGTTTTTCCAGCTTGAACATAGATGCGGAAAATTTTTCTATTATTGGTCTGTGGATCTTAAAGTATACGAAGATTCTTTGGGAGCACGCAATATGTTTGTATTACATCGATATATCGGAACACGATTTGCATACATTTGCTATTTTTCTTCGTATCTCGTTTGTTGAGTCTGTAGTCATGCAGTGTTCGTGTAATATTTTTTAGACTGGCATATTTACGATTTAAAATAAATATTAAATCCTACTTTTATTCTCTTGTAGCTATTATGTTGTGCTTTTGCAACCATTGCTTGTGTGAGGTGTATTGCGATCTTAGCTTTATTGTATAGGCTACATCTTTGAGTTTCTGAACTTTGTGTTTAAAGAATTCGGTTACTTTCCATCTTACTCTTTCGCTAGAGTCGGTATTAATCGTTTTACTCGAACTCGCTGTAAGAGAAATCAGGAACTTACTAATAGATAGCTGATTAATACCCCATCAAGTTTAAAGCTCTATCTAACGATAGTGCATACAGCAAGTAAAAATTCTTACTTCATATTAGGTGGCACTTACACTCAGAAAAAAAAGCCCTATGGCAGAAGTACTAGTCAGAGCAACTGAAGAAATCGGCATATACAGAAAACACATCAAATTCTATATCAGATATATAGACGATATTTTCATATTATTAGACGACGCAATATACGCAGATAATTGAAAATAGTAACACCAATAGTTATTATTTAACTCTCGAAATAGAACAAATCAGTGAGGAACCAGTAAACTCTTGAACGGTGACATATACAAGGACAGTGAGAGGTACAGTACAAAGCTTTGTAGGAAGCCAACAAATATGCCGATATATACCCATAGCGCATCATACGATTGCGATAGGCACAAAATGGAAAGTTTCTGAGCACTTTTAGAAGTTAGAACGAGCCTTCACTATCTTTCACTGACCTATAGGAAGAGTTAGACTTTCTAAAGGGCACCGACATGAAAAGGAATACAACATAAGGAAATTTTATAAAATTGTGCACAATGCAAAAACAAATGATTTAGAAAGATAAACAGTGAAGTCATAGAAGCAAGCATAAGAAAAGTATCAATTAAACGACATTCCGCCATTGTCGCAAATAAAAAGTTAATTGAAAAATCCGTTAAAATCCAATTAGTAGAAGAAAAAAAAAAGGCCTGACAGCGTTTTCGCGCATAAGAAACGAAAAACGGAAATAAAAAGACACAGCTGGTCTGTATAAAGTACCCATCCACGCAGTGACCAATAACACCTAATCTAGACGGCGACTAAGACAGGATCAAAGATAAGAACACATACAGGACACCAAATACGGCAAAAAGAAGTACCGCTTTACGTAAAGTCCGAATTCGCTTTAAGTAAAGTCATCAGTATAGATTGGAAGAACGCAAGAATTATATCTCAAGTCCTATCTACTGATCAGGATTTCATTAAAGAAATATTGCACATTTTTAAAGAAAATTTTAACAAGTCCGTAATTGATAAAAAAAAAAGATGCAAAAACATTAACAAAGTTTGAAGGTGGCTAGCCACAGACGGTGTACTGCCCCTCCCTCCCCCCTAAGTGACATCGGGTGAGAAATACATCGCTGCGCGAATATGTATGAAATAGGCGCTGAATAGACGACGACGACAGTCAGAACACCTAGCAGTCCATTCTGAATACTAATATATACATATATATAATAATTTTTTTTTAAAGATAAACACACAATCAATCTATTTCATTTTATTCATTTTATAAATTACAGAGATTCCGTGGTTAATATTTATGTAGAAATGCATTTATATAATAAGAACAGACCTATAAACTTTTATAAAAGGAAATAAAAATAGTTTTATTAATACATTTATCTCTATAAATCGTAATAAATTTTAACTATCAAATGCAAATTTAATAAAAATATTGTATTAGTATTACAAATACAGTATATTTTATATAATATTCATATCAAATAAATAAGATGCAATATATACAGTACATATGTGATATATATATACAGTATATAATTTATGTGAATATTAATGTATAAATGTATACAGCACTGCATGCAGGATAATAATACATACAAATTGAACTAAATCTTCATTGGCAAAAAGATTATTCTTTCTAAACTTATTATTAGTGTCTTTTCTCTCTTAAATACTTTATCTACAGTCTTCTATCTGTATTTGCATTATATTATTGTAAATTGTTGAGAATTAATTAATTTGGTGATATGTTGTTACATAGTTAAGTAACTTGCCATGTCTTTGCTTTAAAATTTTTATCACCTCTTTGTCAACATTCTAATGATGTTTCAAATATAGTACTATTTTAAGTTTGGTTCATGCCTATTCCAATCATTCCTACCTGCAAAAATTTGTGAATATCAATTATTGGCCCTTGTTTTTTTTTACAAAGTAATGTTTTCAAATTAAAACAAGATTAATATTAAATAAATCAAGTTCACATATAATAATACAAATAATAAACAGTTTTAAATGAATTATAACTTTTTATTAATAGCAAAGTACTTTTGGGCTTTTAAGACCATCATCAGTGTAATAACTTTTGAATTAGAATAGCAGCATAACATTTTAAATATAGTAACTATAAAATTTGGCCTTCTTTTAACACACAAAAACAGCTTACAGTGACCAATATAGTATGGATTTTAAAAAGTTGTTTTGGAATATGAACCCATCTTCAGTATCCTTGCAAAAGAAATGATTAAATATAATTGTACTATATTAAATTATGCTATAATATATGCAACTTAAAAGAATAGAGATGCATGCAGCAT
Organism: Olivierus martensii; assembly: GCA_000484575.1. Lineage (NCBI taxonomy): Eukaryota > Metazoa > Arthropoda > Arachnida > Scorpiones > Buthidae > Olivierus > Olivierus martensii. Next base: position 55,530 of record AYEL01085316.1, on the reverse strand, counting down.
CTGTGATCATACAGCATGGAATGCTCATCCTATATGGTCACAAATGTTGCATGCATCTCTGTATGTATATATATTCTAAATTGTATATATAGTAGTATAGTGCAGTTATATTTAATCATTTCTTATGCAAGAATACTGAATATGGGTTTGTATTATTAGACTTTTTTAATTTAGTATTTTATACAGAAAGCACTTTTAAATTCCATATTTTATTTGTCACTGTAAGCTGTTTTTTGTATCTATGATATTTTAACCTTAACCAAAAATACACAAACACTACAAAGCATTTTAAGACCAACCACAGTTTACACTTTAAATAATGTTTTCAATCGGAAACACCAATCCTCTTCAATTTATAATAATGTTACAATAGTTAAGCTGAAGAGGATTAGTATTTCCAATCAAAAATGTTACTTAAACTCTAAACTAGGGTGAGCAAACTGCGGCCCTCGAAACTAATAGCCATAATGCCAAAACTTTTATTTGTAAATAAAAATGAATACAAAAAAATATCAATCCATATCTCAGCAATATAGTTTATGCAATTTCTAGAAAAGTAATAAATATTATTTCACATATCTCAGCAATATAGTTCATGTAATTTCTAGAAAAGTAATAAATAATAATTCGTATGGTAAACTGCAGATAGTCATTACAGTGTTATATTTCTTACAAAAAATAGATTTGATTAACCATTAACCAGAATAAACGTCATTGCATAAAAAAATAGATTTGATTAACTGTTAACCAGAATAAATGTCATTGCATAAGAAATCGGTTGTAAAATACATTCAAAAATCAAATAAAATCGTTTTGTCAATCTATTAACTCAACATCTTTCGTAATTTCACGGTTTTTGTATTTAACATTTGTGCGATGTTTGTATTTAATATTTGTGCAATTTCCTAAACAGGTATGTTTTTAATTATTGTTTCAAATTTAAAATGATTAAATTATAATTTTAATATATAATTTAAAAGAATTTCTTTCCTGCCGAGTTTCTGTGAAAATGGCGTTTCACTTTTTTCAGATTGCTAGCATTATTCAAATCCAAGATTCATATAACGGCCAATGTAAGCTGATCTATCAAGAAAATTGGATTAATTTTAACATGTCACCCTTTTATAATATCTTAGTCAACAAATATGCCCCTTAGGATCTTTCTATTTTGGCTACATAATTTTCTAAGAGAATTTTGCTACCTCAGATAGTTATTAGATGAAGGCGGGATTTTGGGAGATTTTTTTTTGCTATTTTGTTTTATGCCCCTTCCAATCAGATAAATTATTAAAGGGCAGGATCACTTCCAAAGACGGTCTACACCTATATCCATGGAGGGGGCAGATGGTGAAGGAAAAGGATCATGAGAAAGTTCGGCCCTAAGCATATTTCATTGATGCAATATGGCCCTTTCTCCCAAAAGTTTGCCCACCCCTCCTGCTCTAAAACTGTGATTGGTCTTGACCTTTTACTACTTGTAGAGTGCTTTGTCTACTTTAAATATAGTTTTTTACTATTTTATGACATTTTAAAATTATATAATATAATATTTAGAATATAGAATATTTTTTAATGCAATTTAAAATTATAGGATTTATTACATATTATATTTTGTCTAATTTAAGAGTAGGTGCCATACAAATTATATAAATGATAAGATAATACAAATATAAATAATGTAATGATCATATTTATGTTGAAAATTAATAGTTAAGAGTATATTTCTCTGATCTGGCAATGAGGATTCAAAGTTATACGAGTTTTTCAAATTGATAACAATTTTATTAAATATATTTTTCTTATATATATTATGCCATTTTTTAATAAAATTTTATCTACTGTATATTTTAATATGGTTGCATTATTCCTATCAATTTTTATATCCATTTCAAGTGTTATATCATGAAAAGTTGTAGCATTATTGCCAGTTGTTATATCAAACTTATGTTGCTATGTTATTTCTGTCAATTGTTTCTTAATTATTCCTATACAGTGATACCTTGATTCACGAACACAATCCGTTCCTTGACCCTGTTCGTGATCCTAAAAGTTCGTAATCAAATCAATTTTTCCCATTGCAATTAGTGTAAATCCAAATAATACGTTTTTGTTCTAGAAAAAATTTTTAACATGTTTGGCTTTGTGTGTGGAAATAATACAGAAAGGAAATAAATATAACAGTAATATTAGAATGCATGTTTAACACCACCTTCACTAACACTTTTAACTTTTTTGGGAGCCGTATTAACACCACCTTCACTAACACTTTTAACTTTTTTGGGAGTCATAATAACGGATAAATCAGAAAGGAAATAAATATAACAGTAATATTAGAAGAAAGCATGTTTACCAAAAAGGAAATAAATATAACAGTAATATTAGAAGAAAGCATGTTTAATGAAAGGAAATAAATATAACAATAATATTAGAAGAAAGCATGTTTAACATCTCCTAGGAAAATTTTAACATGTTATGGCTTTATGTGTGGAAATAATACAGAGAGAAAATAAATATAACAGTAATATTAGAAGAAAGCATGTTTAACACCACCACCAAATAAATATAACAGTAATATTAGAAGAAAGCATGTTTAACACCACTTTTAACAGTAATATTAGAAGAAAGCATGTTTAATACCACCTTCACTAACACACAACAGTAATATTAGAAGAAAGCATGTTTAACATCACCTTCACTAACACTCCAGTAATATTAGAAAAAAGCATGTTTAACACCACCTTCACTAACACTTAATTTTTTTGGGAGCCATAATAACGGATAAATTTAATTAAATAAAGAAAAAACAATAAGGGATAAATTTAATTAAATAAAGAAAAAAAACTAAAATATCAACACTGCCATAATAAGGGATAAATTTAATTAAATAAAGAAAAAAACTAAAAAAATATAACAGTAATATTAGAAGAAAGCATGTTTAACTTTTTTGGGAGTGGCATGTTTAACACCACCTTCACTAACACTTTTAACTTTTTTGGGAGCCGTATTAACACCACCTTCACTAACACTTTTAACTTTTTTGGGAGTCATAATAACGGATAAATCAGAAAGGAAATAAATATAACAGTAATATTAGAAGAAAGCATGTTTACCAAAAAGGAAATAAATATAACAGTAATATTAGAAGAAAGCATGTTTAATGAAAGGAAATAAATATAACAATAATATTAGAAGAAAGCATGTTTAACATCTCCTAGGAAAATTTTAACATGTTATGGCTTTATGTGTGGAAATAATACAGAGACGTTTTTTTATCCTAGAAAAAAAATTTAACATGTTATGGCTTTATGTGTAAATAAATATAACAGTAATATTAGAAGAAAGCATGTTTAACACCACCACCAAATAAATATAACAGTAATATTAGAAGAAAGCATGTTTAACACCACTTTTAACAGTAATATTAGAAGAAAGCATGTTTAATACCACCTTCACTAACACACAACAGTAATATTAGAAGAAAGCATGTTTAACATCACCTTCACTAACACTCCAGTAATATTAGAAAAAAGCATGTTTAACACCACCTTCACTAACACTTAATATGGTTTTATGTGTGGAAATAATACAGAAAGGAAATAAATATAACAGTAACAGAAGAAAGCATGTTTAACACCACCTTCACTAACACTTTTAACTTTTTGGGAGCTGAAGAAAACATGTTTCACACCACCTTCACTAATACTTTTAATTTTTTTTAATGTGTGGAAATAATACAGAAAGGAAATAAATATAACAGTAATATTAGAATGCATGTTTAACACCACCTTCACTAACACTTTTAACTTTTTTGGGAGCCGTATCAGAAAGGAAATAAATATAACAGTAATATTAGAAGAAAGCATGTTTACCAAAAAGGAAATAAATATAACAGTAATATTAGAAGAAAGCATGTTTAATGAAGGAAATAAATATAACAGTAATATTAGAAGAAAGCATGTTTAACATAAATAAATATAACAGTAATATTAGAAGAAAGCATGTTTAACACCACCACTAATAAATATAACAGTAATATTAGAAGAAAGTGAAGGTGGTGTTAAACATGCTAATACTCTTTTTTGGGAGCCATAATAAGGGATAAATTTAATTAAGTAAAGAAAAGATTTTTTGAGATCCATAATAAGGGATAAATTTAATTAAATAAAGAAAATATCAACACTTGTTGGAACTCCGACCCATGTGAGCTGGGCCAACTGGATTGCTTCTGGGGGCGAGGCTGTGTCATATGAGCTGGGCGAACTGGATTGCTGCTGGGGGCGAGGCTGTGCGCCGCGAGTCACGTGCGCTTCATGCACTCCATGCGTGTGTTTGTGAGCGAGTCACATGTGCTTCATGCACTGTGTGCGTATGTGTTCGTGAATCATCGTTCGTAAAGCGAAGCAAAATTTGTTTGCAAATGGTGTTCGTAGACTGATTTGGAAGCGAAGCAAAATTTGTTCGCAAATGGTGTTCGTAGACCGATTTGTTCGTGATTCGAGGTATCACTGTATAATTTATTCCATGTTATATTGGTGATAACCACACCAATATAGCATAGCAGTGTCACCAATCTTATATACTATAGCTTATTCTTTAGTTGGTTTAAATTTCTTTATCATTTCTAATTTTATTATATACTGTAGGTTTCTTCTAATTGGCATTATATTATTATGCCACTTTTGTAAAACATATTTTATTTATACATTATTAAAATCATTAGCAAAGTCAAGATGAAATATGTTAACAAAAAAATTATCCACATACTAGACAGACAATACTTGAAGGAGTTTATTGGGAGTATATTGCAACATACCATGAAAATCTATGTGAGATATATGTTTTATTATGTATGGTACATTTTATATATACGTAGAAAATTTTTACTTCCCGATTACAGATCATAAAAAATTACGTCATTGTTTTTACAGTTATAATAATTCATTTGTTTATTATCCATAAAAAAAGAGGCAATTCTTTAATTTAATTACTCATGAGATCTCAGTTTGACAATGATGTTATGCAGATTGGATGATGTCATTATATTCCTTTTTGAAGATAAGATCATTTTATCTTTCTTGCCATTTTTGAAATAGAAAGGCAGGAGTTAGACTTGCTAAGACTTCCTTAAATAAAATATCCAATAACTAAAAATAGAAATAAAGTAAAGGTTTGGATTTGATTCTCTCAAATTCATGTAACTTAATAACATCATTAAAAAAATTATCTACTAAAAATAAAAAACATATATAATAATTTAATAATTAAATTCATTACAGAAATATGATTTAAATAATAAGTATAGTTTTAGAATAAAGGAAGATATTTTTATTGAATCTTAACAAAAGAACCATTTTTTTAATGGTCCTAAAATTAACTACTAGTATATATGCCTTCATTTGCCTTATTTGGTTGAGAAGCAGTTCTGTTTAAAATAAAATTTATTATATAGTTGTAGATTAATTATTTACAGAAGACAATGCCAACAAAATTGACACCAATTTTATAGTTTAAGGGATAAATGATGATATAAAAGAAGAATGTTACTTGAGACTTCAAATTTTTATGATTTGTAAAGGAGATGTTATTATTTTCCTCCTCATTGTTTATTTCTAGCAATTGATACAATTTCATTATTGTAAAATGCATTCAAGACTTTACTTATTATTATTATACATTCAAAATTAACATCTTTAATGACAAAGGAACATATAATCAACTTGATTAACAGTGTTATTAAGGTAAACTTTAATATTGTTTTCTATATCATCATCAGATGCTTTAAGTTATTAATGATAAATATATTCAGAACAGTTAAGACTATGCATGTGATACATTGTCAAACAGTTTTTATAATCAATTTATTTAGTGTAAATATTTTTTTGTCATTTCAGAGGTTGTTATAGAACTATTTAATCAATAACAAAATATTCCCTATATTCCAGAGTGATTCTTTGGCAAGGTTTTTATTGCTCTATCACTAAGTTATTTTCATAAATAAATATGTAAATATGGATATGCAATTTTTCAATTTTTGCAATTGGTATGCAATTTTTGTTAGCAATGCATAAAAACAGAAATTTATAGAAGACATCTGCAACAGAACTGACATAAATAGTTCAAGAGATGAAAGGTGATATGAAAGCAGTGTTGCCTGGGACTAAATCTTTCTATGACTTGTAAAAAGAGTGATATATTGTTATTTCTTTATATTATTTCTTACATTTGATATAATTTCATTACTAAAAATGCATTCAAGATTTCACATTTTTTTTGTTATGCATTTGAAACTAACTTCTTTAAGTACACACAGACATGCAGTCACTTTGACTTGGTCAACTTGTACAGTCCATGACATACAAATGGTGATGTCATATGATAAATTTTGTTACTGGTCAATGCAATTGACTTGTTTTGATTCCCTGACTTAATGATCTGATATACAAGAGAGTCCTTTTTTGTGAGATTCTTATATTTTTATGTCATTATGTTTATTAGAATAAAATGTAGAATAACGATAAATATTGGCAGTAGGCAATCCATAAATTTTGAGCATATCTGAATTATGATGGCAAAGTTCAAAATTCTTGAAACTAAATTCTGTCATAAGTTAAGAACTGTCTGTATGATGTGAGTAAGATATATGCAGGATTTTCAGGATCTGTGCTTTTGGATTTCATGTAATTAATAAGGAAGAACTGCATTGTCTCTCATTGTTAAAGAATTCTGTAAAATGATCATCTAAGTACTAAAGAGTGCATGTGAATTTCTTGTATAGTAATTCTGAATATAAATAGATTTAATATACTTTCGCTTCTTACTAGAATTATTAATAAAACAGTCTTCAGCACTTATTTAAGTGAAAAACTATACTTTAATAACTATTAAAGATCTTTCTGCTTAATAAAGCCATCATCAGGACCAATACTTAAAATAAAACGAATTGGAACAAATTAAATTCTGAATTTAATTTGTTCCAATTCGTTTTATTTAAAAGTATTGGTCCTGATGATGGCTTTATTAAGCAAAAAGATCTTTAATAGTTATTAAAGTATAGTTTTTCACTTAAATAAGTGCTGAAGACTGTTTTATTAATAATTCTGAATGTTGTCTATTCTGATATAATTTTGGATAATTGTTCCAGTTATGGGTGTTATATATCAAAAGAGAGTTCTTTTAACAACATATTTATGTATACCATTTATAATAATTGTAGTGTTCTGAATTATGTTCTAAACTAGAATGCATTTACATTATATGCCATTTCCTGAGATCAGAAAGATTACAAATAATACAGTGTTAAGGTACTATTGCTGATGATGTATTCATTTTTCTTTAAATCTTTATATAATTTTTTTTATTGTTAAAGCATTTTGCTTGCTCTCTGACTTTCCTTATGCTGCTATAAATATTTTGAATAAATGCTAATTTTTTTTTTCAGAATACCAACATATTCTGAAAAAATACGTATTATATGCAAATTATGTTGCCTGTATTTGATGTTTGTTTTTATATGTATTAAAAGCTTGACATGTTTTGACAATTTTTTGTTTAATTTATGAAAAAATTTATTAATGTACAATGTTATTTTTTAACTATAATATTTTAACTACAGTAGAGGCATTGATGATTTGAATGGCAATTATCTGAATAATTGCTATTCAAAAAAATTTACTGTGTCTACTTTTAATGCATTCTTATTTATTTTGATAAATATTGATAAGGACTGATACTCGAACATCATATTTTAAGAAGTACCCAGATTTGTTATACCATATCCTTCAGCCGTCCAATTATCACATCATAGGTGTTGGACAGTCTGTGAGAGCTCTAAAAGTGGTTGCTGCTAGAAGTATCCATAGGAGCTTAATTCAAACCAACCCAACTAAGTTTCTAGCAAAATATAAGCAATTATTTTTCGACTACTTCCCAATCATTGGCTGATTACTACATAATAGTATCTCATCATAATTTTAGAATGGTAAATTTAAGGAAAAAATTTATTGTTAATACAATGGAAACTTAAAACTCAAAAATAAAACCAAAAAGTGAATAGAGAAAAGGATATGAATATTATTTTTATTATAATAATATTAAGTTTATCAACTAAGAACTGCTCACGTCTGTGATAAAGCATTTAGTAGGATTTTAGAGAGGTGAATCAATGCATGAACCTCATCCATCAAAAATTTTTCAGAAATATGGAATCCAAATTCCATGCATTTATGATGAGATTGAATTGATCAAGTTTGATAGCTAAAAAATATGGAAGCGTGAGACTCTAAATTAAATACAAATATTGCATGGTGGAAATATAATATGCTTCCATTCTGGTGACAACCTGACCATCTGGTCAATTGGCTACCATTATTGAAAAATTACTGATGGTGATCATTTTAAGTATGGATTTTCATTATAAATAATCACCATTGTAAGTGCAGACAAATTGTAAGTTGGGAATCTCCTATACAGTAGTAATAACCTTGTGAACAATAATTTAATTGTAGACAATAATTACATTTTTTATGTAAATTGGGTATTTTCATATGTTTGATTAACTGAATTATTTGATTAATCAATCTTGATCTCAATTAGTTTGAATAATCAATGTGCTGCTGTATTTTATTTTTATCTGTAACATAGTAATATACTATCATTGAGGAACTGGCCACCAAGAACAGGGTGCAGCTTATGTGGGTGCCAGGTCACAAGGGGATTGGAGCAATGAGGTTGCTTATAGGCTTGCCAAGAAACGGGCTTATCGCCCCTTTTTTGGACCTGAGCCTACCCTGGGCATTGATTCTGATGTTTTTGGGCGGATCGTCAAGGACTGGTTAGCGGCCCAGCATCTCATTTTCTGGAGGTCTATCTCTAGTCTTAGACAGGCAAAGGCTCTCATTTTGGGTTGCTTTGCTCAGCGAACTAAAGAGACTGAATAAATTTGAAATTAGGATTGTTACAGGGCTTCTTACAGGGCATTGTCATCTTAAAAGACATCTTCACTTGATTGGGCTTGTTAATTGCCCTATTTGTAGATGAGATGAGATGAGAAAACTCCTCTTCACATTTTGTGTGAATGTGTGGCCCTTTTGTGGCTTAAGTGTGATCTCTTGGGGATGTATTTTTTTGTTCTGGAGGATCTTACTACTGTCCCATTGAGGAAAATACTGTCGTTTGTTTTAAGGACGGGACTTCTGGGATGATTGATTGGGGTGCACAATAGACCATTGTTGGTTGCAGTGTTTGGGCTGGGTAGGCTCCTCCCTTTTCTACTACTACTACTACTACCACCATTAGTAATATACTACACTGTATTTGTTAATTTTTATTGAAATAGAATGCAAAATTATTATTACTTCAGTCAAACAATAATTATTTTATATTGATTTAAATTTTATGAAACTTCTAAGCTAATAACTACATCATTAAAATATTTTATATAAATGATTATGCTATTATTGGAAATTGTGACAGTCTTTCATTCATAATAAAACATTGTTAAAAGTGAATAAAAATGCAATATAAGTATAATCATAACAAATAACATCTTAATAATCAATGCAGTTAAGCTTATTTGCATATCAAGCTGATGGAAATATTCTTTGATCAAGTAGTATTAAATCAATAAAGAAAATGATAGCTTCCAATGTAAATGAATGTAATGAATGTTTAACAACTATTAAGTTGAATAAATGTGAAATATTAAAAATTATATAAGTAAAATAAAATGATCTTATGCTTTGCGAAATAAATGACACACATTTTATTATTCATAAATTAGGCTTAAATATTCACTGGCAATCTTATGTTTCTCTATTTTAAGTCATGATATAGATTTTTTATGAACATTCAAACATATGAATATACTGGTATGTGACAGCAATGATCAACTCAGCAACAGTAAACTTGACAATTAAATCATGACAAAAATTAATTTAAAAAACTGTAAAAAACTGTTAAAATTATTTTAAAAATTACTGTATATACATTTAGAGATGCTAAGCCTTGATTAACAGAAATTTGTTAAGCTAAATATGTTAGCACAACTCGTTATTTATTAAGATTAAGAGAATTTATGGTGAAGTTTAGTATGTATATCTGAATTTTTTTATAAACTTGGAAAATAAAGTATAAAACCATAAAGCCTTTATTTTTTAATCCATATTGTACTCATAGGATATACTAATGATATTATAAAATATTTTATCAATTATAGTTGACTTAAAATTTTGCAGCCAACTTCTTCACTTCATGTTCATTTCAGTGGATATTCATAGCTGGCAATATTTATTTTGTAAACTATATTGTAATTGTTTTAAATTTTCCTCATCTATAAAAAAATGCACAAAATAGAGTGAGCAGTACACTACCACCGAACCTAACTAATTTGCCATGGCCATCTTCTACAAAATTGTTTGTTCTATCACTTTCAGCGATATAAAAAATTTATAACCAGCAACATTGATTTTTAATTATTGCCAAGGAGGACATCAAAATTCTTGAAACCGAACTCTGCCATAAGTCAAGGATTACCTATATTAATAGTATTTATAATCACAAGATATTATTATTTACAAAATAAATTTAAGAAGAATATTTTTATTATAATTTTTGTCATCGAGTTGACTATAGCTGGGTTAGCTGTCTTTGAGCTGACCTTGTCCCCAAACATAAAATATCCTTTAATATAATCAATCTGCTTTAATCTTACAAATCTCATTACATAACAGCTCTTAAATGTAAAAATAAACTTTTTATTCTAAAACACTTTTAAATCTACTCAGACCATTTTCAGTAGAATTCATTAAGATTAACTTATAACACTTATTGTTCTATAATTCAAATTTCATATTATACATTTTTTAACAATTCATTATTTACATGTTTAATGAACTAACATTCATTTCTGTAGATATTTAATACATACAATAAATAATAAAAATCCTTATAAGTGTATTAATAAATTTATCTACAGTCTATACATTCAAATGTACACACTTTTTTGCTAAACATCAGAGAATTCCTCATCACCATTGCCATGATGCAGGAAACTTCTGGGATATTTTTATTAACATTATAAATTAAGCTTCTTTTGATTATTTCCAGAGCCTCTGCAGTATTTCCTGGGAATTTTTATCAACAGATCTCAAAATACATGCTTTATTCCATTAAATTGCATAATAATCAAACTAGCACTAAAGGCAGGAACTTTCAAAAACAACAAAAAACTGGTGTGTTGTTTTTGAAAGTTCCTGCCTTTGGTGCTAGTTTGATTATTATGTATCTTATCTAGGCAGTGTAGTATTCTTGTTAGTTATTTTTTTCCATTAAATTGTTATATCTTTCCATATACCCTATTTGCTAAAACAATCACATTTCTTCTTAGCTTTGTCAGTTGTTAAATTTCACAAATATGATGCCTTCTTTATATATATTAAAAAATTTAGAGAGCATTGTAATGAATTATTATTTTTCATATTTTATACATTTGAGTAACAGATTCCCTGCCATCATCATCATGTTACAGTCCACTAAAATTGAGATTTTTGTGGAGAGGAAAAAGGCAACTGTAAGAATCTTATTATAAATAATTTAAAATGTGTATTCTTTATAGCACTGATGATAGATATTATCCCAAAAGGGCTATGCTTTTATTTTTACTATATATTACTAGGCATGTATTTCTTTATTTTATATGTATTTAAAAACTATGGCTATGCAAAACATACAAAGTAGAAATGTATACAGATATCTGCATTATTTAAATTCATATTAAATAACTAAAAGATTGAAAAAGTTTTTATATTTATTTTATTTTAATTTCAAAGAACATTTCATATAAAAGTATTTAAAATTTACAAATAAAATAAATCAAACTAATTAATTTTAATTACAATAATAAAAATCTGTTTCAAATTAATATCATATAATACTTTATTTAGATTCATAATTTTTCATATATCTGTTAAAAGTTTTACACAAGAATTCTTAATATACAATACATGAATATAAATTCTAGAATTTTTATATATTTACAATTGTAGAATTAAACATTTAAAATATGTAATTAATAAATTATACTATTTATTTTATTTAGTATGTAATAAGTGATCAGATATTTTTTCATCTGATTTAAAAATCAGAATCTGACAAGAATTGTTAAGATTGTCATAAAAAAAATCTGAAATAATTTTTATTGCTTTTTATATTAAAAAATTTTTTTTAACTCTATAAATACATTTGAGCATATTTTACACTAGACAGTTTTATTACTTTATAGTAAAGATAAAACAGATCTAATTTGTTATTGATATATCATCAACAAATATTGTGATATTTATTGAAAATTTTTAAAACATACTAACAAATTTTTTTGGGAAATTATTTTTATTCATTTATATAATCTTTTATTTATATTCAATTTATATGTTTCATATCATATTTATGCAATTTGTTTGCCATTATAATTAAATTATAATTATTAATTATTATATTATTACTATATTCTTGATATACTAAATCCAATAATAGAAAACAAATTACATGTGTCATTATTTTAACTATTACTATTAAACTGCTTTAACTAAAACTATTTAAATAAAAACACAGCACTTCTTGCATAATAAATTTAGTTTGATACTTTACTGCAAGAAGTGCTATGTTTTTATTTAAACAGTCATTTTAATAACTGTAAAAGAAAATTAGTTGATTCAAGATTTTTGATATATTGTCACTAATATCATTTATGGAATAAATTAGGTATACCTTTTCAATATCTAAGCAAGTACATTAGAAACTAGAAACACTTTGTAATCTATATACAGTAATACTCTGAAGTTACGTAATAGGTTCCCAAATCTACATTCAGGTACATATATATTAGGTCTTAACTGATTCTTTATTACCAAAACAACAACAAATTATAAAAGTTTATAATATATAGTTGTAATTAAAGACTTGTAATCAACAAATCAACAAATGAAATATGTACATATATATATATATGTATGTACTATGTAATTGTGAAACAAACAAGTGGGCGAAGGAGCAAGATAAGAAGTTATGTATCTCCAAATTTATGTAAACAGGGTATTACTATATATATTATTATAAACAAAAAGCATTTTGTAGGTATTCCCCAGTTTACATAAATTGAAAAAACCTTTGTATTAATTATTTATGTAACTCAAATTGTGTGTGTAAGTCAGAAAAAATATCTATTAAAAATTCCCAAAGTTAGGTAGAGTATGGTGATTATGAAAATGCAATATTTTGGGGCTATATTGTTCCTTAATTGAAAGGAAACAATGCTGCATGAAACAATATTATACCAGAAATATGATATATAAAAGTAACAAATGATATATCCAGCATAAGTAAATAAAGTAACTTGAAAGAAAAAGAACAAGCACTTTAGCAGTAATTCAAAAAACATTTAATAAAAATAAATATCTTTTGGATTATTGCTAAAAGAACTGAATAGAAATGAAATTGACTGGGACAGAGTAGAAGTATTGAGACATGCAAGCACTCCCACCAAGGGTTACTGTTAGAATCACTAATTCATAATCAGAAGTAAGGTTATAAGTATCATAAATGATAACCAAGATGTCAACATTCCAAGAACATGGATTTATTCATATCAACATAAAACATATTGATGTTTTTCTTTTTAATTATTCCTAATTTGAATTAATTTTTAATTTATTATCTGTATGCTTATGTTAAATTGTTTATTTATGTATTTATTGCTTAATTATTTCAAATTTACTACTTTTTATGTAAAAACTTTCTCCTCCTATCATCATCATCTCATTGCTGTGCGTGTGAAGTGCATTCTGAAATGCATAATTTATAATGTTATTTTAAATTTCTGTTTGATATATTCAATTGTTCCATTTTCTTTTGTATGTTAGCTGAAGATTGTTTGTTAGTCTGAAGTACTCCAATATTTTTATTACATGTTTTTTGAATTACTGTTAAAAATACTCATTCTTTTTCTTTATAGTATATCTTCTATAATTAAGCAGTGGACCCTTGAACATTATTTTTTGTCAAGTAACTTGAATTTTTTAACTGTTATAAACCAACAAGTTCATACAAGTAGTTCCTGCCTTTATGAGCTAAGTCACTCTTGGTGCAAGTTCATTAAATAAGAATGAATTTCTCACAGACATAATGTTAAAACTAAGAGTTCCATTCTTAGCAATGCAATTTGATCATAATAAAATTAAGTAAAGGTCAACAAAATCAATAGTATATAATTAAACAATAATTTACCTATCTAAATAAATGAAAATATTGCTTTTAAAATAAAACAAATTATTATAATAAAGAAATTATTTATGTCATATTAATGTCAAAAAAATTTTATTCTTCATTATTATTGATAGATAAGTAAATAACATTTAATGCATATGAATATTGTCTTATGCACAATCCAGGAATAGAAATTATTTACATAATATGCCAATAAAACTAGAAACCACATTACTTCCAATTCTCAGCCACCATTTTAAATTTTCTGATTTTGTAGCAGATGACAAAGTTACTGCTACAAAATCAGTTGTACTATATTGTATACCTATGTGTCTGATGTGAAATGGCGTATCTCGTGCTTTTGCTGATATATTATTGCAGGAGCTAGACAACCACATTAATAAACAGATTAGACGGAAGAAGTTATGGACTCGAAAATGGATCACTTCATAACTTCCTCTTAATAATTGCTCAGGCATGAGCAATTAGGCGCCTCCAAATTTTTTGCGTGATGTGGAAAATGAAGATAAAAATGCATTCAAACCTGCCTACGATTTACTACTATTCAGTTTGATGAACTTTTAAGACGCGTTAATTCTAAAATTCCATCATTTGACACAAACATGAGAGCTTCGCTCTACTACGCGATCGTTGTTTACTACTTTCCGCCATCTTAAACTTCCAATCGGCTGCCACTCGGTCCGACTATTTTGGTTGCCGCCCGAATTTACTCGACTCGGATGAAATGGTCCGAGTAACATCCGAGTGGATGCGCGACCATCATCCAAGTGAACTCAGTCCGAGTGTGCTCTGATCGTGTCAACCTAGCTTTAGTGTAAATCATTTCACTTCACTTTTTGATTTAATTGATTACATAATATAAAGGTCAACAAGTGTTCTTCGATCCTTTATAAAGCTATTACTATTGTTATCTTTTAATCTATTTTTCATTTTATATAGTCCCGCATCTATAATTTCCCTGTATCCATAGTTTTTTCAGGCGTTCCGATGAAAATATTGAATCGAGATTACACTATATAGTATATAACAGCATAAGTACAGTATATACTGTATAATAATAAAAATCAAACTGTACTTTTTTGACATCCACTGCTTAATGTTATCAGTTGGTTATTGTTATCAAAATAAACCGGTCCCAAAGTGATTCTAATAAGCAGCTTCTACTGTATAATAAAATTTGAATAATTTTTCCGTGTTCACAGATCCTTCGATTTAAAAAAGAAAAAGATGAATTACTGGAGTAAATCAATAGCCCATTAGAATCGAAGAAATAGTATTGGCATCTGTTAATTTTAATAAAATAAAATATAAATTATTGTTCAAACTTCTCTACGAATTATTATTAAAATATCTTTATAGTAAATTATTCTTTATAAGAGTGAATAACTACATTGTTATTTTATATTAATTTAAATTTTACTCAAAGTTTTAAAACTGCAACATTAGAATAGTATACAAAATAATAAATTATAATTAACAAAAAATAGTATGTATTTGTAATTATTCATTCTAATACACCATCAATTTACCGATTGTTATGAAATTTTTCCCATTTTTGAATGATGGAATTGTAGGCATTGAAAATTATTCCAAATGTATCTGTAAATCTAGAAAAGTAAGTCTTTCTGAAATAGCTGATAGGGCAAAATTTATTTAAAATAACAGCATAAAAAAAATAATAAGCATTTCATATTTTAATTTAGTCTTTCGTTGACAATAGAACATTGCTAAAGTAAAAAAACGCAATAAAAAGTTTAATTTGGATAAATAACATTTCACAAACAATGCGATTAAACTTATTTGGACTTCAGTCTGGCAAAATAGTCTTTGGTTGAATTAGTATTTACTTTGTGAAAAAAGATGACTGCTTCCACTACGATGCATTTTTATGATTGAAGTTGAATAGAGATGAATTATTAATGCTAATTAACTTTTTAAAACAAAAATAAAATGATGTAATGCCTTCTGAAATGGTTGTAAAACATTTGATTCTTCATAAATTAGGTTTAGAAATGCATCTTCAACTTGAAAGCTATAAACAGTTCCATCGTTTGGAATCGTCCAAGCTTCAGTTCAATCTCTATTCTGTTATTTCTGATATATACAATCTATAACGTATAATTTTATGTAATATTATATTTTAGTTTGATTAAGCAATTGCTTACCAGGTTCTATTCTAGGTCTTGCATCTTCAGATTTTTCAATTGTTGTCCAAGTCATTTCAATTGATTTCATAGGTTTTTATCAGATTGTAGTGCTATAATGTCCAGTGCAAAACACATTTCTTGTATGATTTGGCACGTAAGCAAATTATAAGTGTTTAAGCAAAGGCTATGAAAGAGACTTCTAACTTATTTCAAACTTGATTTACTTAATATAATTCCTTATGCAGATAGCTCAGATAGCCCATGGGAAGAGGAAAGAGCCCGAGATGAAAGTTGCTATTGCTTTGTGTGCAATACGGATGAGGTTATGGATATGAGACTTTGTTTCTCCTGTTGCAGGTACGTTCACGAAATTTGCGTTGGCTTAACGAGAAAAGATTGTAAGAATTTTTTTTGTCTTAAATGTACAGCTCCGGCCAAAATGTTTGTCACCTCACCGGATACGTTCGACTTCCTTACAATACTCGGCTTCGTAAAGTAGGCACTGATGTGCTGGCGGTGGGTGTCCATTATGTAGTTCGCTAGCAACGAGGGGTAGGGTTGTGATAGCGGTGCAACGAGGGGTAGGGTTCTGATAGCGGTGAGAGAACTGTGACGTGTTAAAAATGAATATTAAAGTTTTCATAGAAAGCGAATGGCGTTCTAATGTTATGGCTTTCGTAATAGATAATAAAAAACCATGTGCGATAGGAGGAAGTGATAATTTTCCCTGAAATACTAATCGAGATGCAAGGATGAGGATGAAGTACAAGTTTTCATAGAAAACGAATGGCGTACTAATATTATGGCTTTCGTAATAGATAATAAAAAAAACCACAGCGGATAGGGGAAGTGATAATTTTCCCTGAAATACTAATCGAGATGCAAGGATGAGGGAGTCAAATGTCATGATCTAATCGAGATGCAGGGATGAGAATGACGTAATCAAACGTCATCCTCATCTTGCACGATACTGAAGACAATGCCTCGTGCCATCACGAAAGAAATTAGAGAGTTGGATTTCATTTACCGAAACACCATTTTCTCTATATCAGCATTTCAGCAATTTCGATGAAATGCTGGACATTAGTAGGAGAACAGTTATTAGGATATGCAAATATCCAGTAGAAAGCAGATTCATTTCCCGAATAAAGTTTTTCTCTATGGTGGATCGGTGAATAAATTTATATTGAAAAAGCATTTATTGCCAACTTGTTCCTATGTTATTATTTATACATTGTTAAAATTACACATTACAAACTAGTCGTTTGAGATTTACATATATAATTTGATAGTTGTATTTGGATGGGGATATTATGTGCAGCTGTCTGTTATAATAATCGAACATAGCAAATTCGAAAATCGTTTATATACAACGGAATTGGGGATATACGTAGGAATATATTCATAATTGTTGCCGTTTATATACAACGGGAACATTGTGAACATACAATAGCAAATTCGAAATCCGTTTATAAACAACGAAACATTGTGAACATAGTAGTGATATATTCATAATCGTCGCGATGAACGTTATAAGTGGAATGAAAAGCCATCATTCAGTTTCTTCTTGTTTTATCTCAGAAAAAACTAAAAGATATTATTATGCACGCAACGCGTCTCTCCCTCATCAGGGGCTGTGCAAGGGGGGATTCATCCATATATACCTCCCTCCCTCATCAGGGCTATGCAGGAAGGGAGGTCATTCATATATAACCCCTACCCTCGTCAGGGCTATGCAGGAAGGGAGGTCATTCATATATAACACATATCAGGGGCTGTGCAGGGAGGGAGGTCATCCATATATACCGCATACTCACTTATAAGTTTATTTTACATGTTTGCTTCAAGAACTTCATCAACAATTTATTAACCTGTCTTTATTGGGCTTTCCTGCACGAGTACGTTAAGCAGCCAGAAGCCATCATTGCGACTGCTTAACATCAGATATTTCATCCTACATTTTCTGCGGATCTGTCTTTACGAATCAATTGGAAATTGTAGCACGTATAGAAGAGACACTTAGCAATAGCTGGAGAGGGATTCGGGCCTCTTAATCAATACAGATACGTATATAGAAAAATTTTATTCAAAATGGATAATAAATAGTAAAATAATATGAAAAAATAGACACAAAAGAAATCTATATTGATAACATAAATTACAAAAACAAATTTTGAGTTTAGTGTGTAATTTTGAAAATAAAGTATCAAGTATACATGTTACAAGCAGCAATCTTCTTTTTAAAATCAAGATAATTTCTCCTTTTAGTATAGTGATATATATTAATATGTTTAAAAAAAATAATAATTAAAATACATAAATTAGTTTTTTTATTAAAAATTATTATTCATATTTTAATTTTATTCATTAAAAAAATATGAACCTTATAAAATAATTACTTCTTCTCTTACAATTTCCTAAAAAAAGCATTCTCTTTATTCCTTGTTTTGTTTTTACTGCTTGTTGATCATTTGAATCAATGTTTTGAAGAATCGTAATGTACTTCAATGAATTCAAATCCTTCAAAGCATCATGATCTAATCTGGAGGCTTAGGCTAAAATCATATCCTTCAGTCATGCATTGCTATCAAATTTCAATAAAATCAGTGAATTTTAATTCCTCATCATGAGACCACAACATCTCAAAAACAGCTTCAGACTCAACTTCCAAATCAAAGTTTGTTGCCATAATATTGGGGTTTCTTTATTGCCTATGCAACAGAATCAGCTTTTGGACTGGAATTTGAGACCTAAATATTAAGCTTTTTCCAATAAGCACTTCATTACTTTGTCAGCAGCTTTTCTCCATGCCTATTATAGGGCAGCTGCACTTATATTAGGATCTGCTCTTTGCTTTATATTGTTTTTTATCAAACATAACTAAATAGCGGTTGATTTACCGTAAGCTGACTATATCTGTAATAAGGTCAATTATGAGGTGAAGAATGGGATTTAATGAACCAGACTAGATTGTCTTGAAAAATTCTGGAAATACATGACTAAAACTGATTCCAAATCTTTTGAATAAAATGCAGCATACTTCCAAACAGATAACTCATTCTTCACTATAAATTGGTATTGGTGGTTTGGGTTTCCTAGGATAGAGGCTCTAGGATCAAATCCATGTCCTGTTTCAATGGATTGAATAGATAGGTATTATTTGAAGACAAGACAGCTAATATACATGGTAGAAAGTTGGTATCTAATTGTGCAATTATTCACGATTTAGGTATCAATTTATTGATGACATAAAAGCAGCATAATAGGATGTAGAGATGAATTTTCTAACTTTGATTAATAAATTTCGTCTGAGAAAATGACATAAGTGCAGTATGATGGATGCAAGCCAGCAAATTCCTGCATATCTATTTCTGCTATTTCCTGCATTTCTGTTCCTCAAAGTTATTTTAGAGACAATGAAAAGTTTTTATATTCAATTTCTGTCATATGTCAGATAAAAAAAAATAATTTGTTTCAAGATTTAAAAAATGTATATAAATCAATTTTATATTGTAATGACATTTAATTTAGACAACTTTTTAGGTTATTGTTTGTTTTCAGGGGTAACTGCTAATATGACTTTTCAGAATTAATGTTTTGTGCTACACAATAAAAAAAAAATTAAAATGAATAAAATGCTTGTCATACAAAAATCTGGCTTTAGTGCATGACATTTTTAAATTGATTTTTATAAATGGCTATATAAACATAAATCTAAATCTAAACTCATTTAGACTTAGATTTATATCCAAATGGAATATACACTGAAGGACAAAAATTAAGTTATAAAACAAAATATTTTTAAAAAAACTTTTAAATGAATTTATTGAAACTTCATGAATGTGCATATTATTACAGGCAGTTCCTCACTTGCATAGATCTGTACTTAGGTAAAGATTCCCTGACTAAAAATCACAAATATATAATTAATCGAATAATCTGACAGCTCAAACACGTGAAAAACAAAAAATTAAATTTTTATTTCTTTATTCTACGGAAATAAAAATTATTTTTTTTCACGTGTTTAAAATAAAAATTATTTTTTTTCACATGTTTGAGCTGTCAGATTATTCGATTAATTATATATAAGACAAAAGTGAAATTAGTTGTATCTCTGTATTATAGCTTTATCTATTATGATCCATATATCTGTGATTTATAATACTATGAGGGTTATTTTTTAAATAAGATCCATTTTTTAATCAAAAGAAAAATACTGCAAATATCATTAAAATATTTATTAGTCCATATTCTACATACTTTCTTTTCTACATAATTTCCGTTTTTGTTCAAACATTTGTCATACCGTTCAACAAGTTTTTGAATTCCGACGTCGAAGAAATCTGCCGCCTGTGAAGAAGCCCAATCCATGACTGCAGTTTTCACTTCTTTGTCGTCGTTGAACCGTTGACCACCAAGGAACCCCTTTAAGTACCGAAACAAGTGAAAATCACAGGGTGCAAGGTCTGGACTGTAAGGTTTGTGTTTTTGCACAAACACAGGGTCTAATCAGGTCTTTTGGATGGGAACAACTGGATTATCCACGTTACAGTTACAGATCTTGCACCCTGTGATTTTCACTTGTTTCGGTACTTAAAGGGGTATCTTGGTAGTCAACGGTTCAACAATGACGAAGAAGTGAAAACTGCAGTCATGGATTGGGCTTCTTCACAGGCGGCAGATTTCTTCGACGTCGGAATTCAAAAACTTGTTGAACGGTATGACAAATGTTTGAACAAAAACGGAAATTATGTAGAAAAGAAAGTATGTAGAATATGGACTAATAAATATTATTTAATGATATTTGCAGTATTTTTCTTTTGATTAAAAAATGGACCTTATTTAAAAAATAACCCTCATAGTATTATAAATCACAGATATATGGATCATAATAGATAAAGCTATAATACAGAGATACAAGCATTTTTTAACCTAATTTCATTATTTTTCATAAGTATTTGTTTTATGGGCATTTTAGGTTAGTTTTAGTTAATGAGCAGGGTCAAATCTGAACTTCTTCTGAAAAATTGAAGGTGTGGGACTTTGAATTGAATTTGGATTCTCAACATGAATTTATATATCTATTCTGATATGTAATTTATTAAAAGAAATAAAAATTTTTTTTAAAATAGCATTTTATAATATATAGAAATTCAAACATTACCACAAAAAAATTTCATTGTAAATCTACATACTTGGCATATCAGAATAGTAAACAAGATGATGATAGATTTCAGAATTGAAAATCAACTTTCATTCCAGAAATTGAAATATGAAATGCTTTTTATTTTTTTGCTGTTAATAATATAAATTTTGCCTTAGGGGTGCCAGATTTATTCATACTTAAGGGTATCAGAAACCTTACTGCTAGCTCTGCAATTGCTCATTTGTTAAGAATTAATATGATCTTAGATATAAATTTAATAAAATTAAAATAGCTTTTGACAATTCCTCCTTTTTAGTAATACTTTCTTAACAATTATTCAGCTCTTGTAACAGGAAATAATTTTATTACTAAAATGTTTTCAACCTTTCTTTGAGGTCCTCATCAGTACATAAACTCTTTTCATACAAAAAATGCAACTAATTCTAAATTCTTTAGAACATGTTTTTGTTTTTAAAAAAATTTTTTTAAAGCATATATGGTGCCACCATAACCTTAATTTGAAAAATTAATTGGTAAAAATCAAACAGTTTAATTTGAAATTTTGACATTAGGCTCATTTGACTATACACATTTGGTTTAAATTTGATATTAGTCCCCCTAGTTAGGTTGTATTAGAGCAGGGGTGGCCAACTTTTTATAATTCATGCATCAATTTTTTCATTTTTTGGTTAAGATGCACTATACAAACTCATACCTCTTTTCAATCCCTTTTAGTATTCCAATGATGTCGCCCAGCAAATTCACGTGGTCACTAACACAATGAGGTTGCTCAAATAGCGTTAATCTTCCATCTTGGATTTTATATCAAGTAAATTATGCCAATTACAATATATAAAATTAATTTCTAATAACCAATACCTGTCTTTAAACCTTCCTGCATAAATTCCCTAACAAACAAAAGTTGTTTCATAAAATTCCATTTGGCTGTTCTTGCATTATAAGTGAATAGGCACGCACAGGCATTTCAGATTTATATATAGATAAATTGTAAAAGAAATTTTTTTTTAAATTTTTCTTTGGGGTTTAGTCCGCCACTTCTAATCATGGAATGCGCCACTTTTGGCGCAAGCGCCATAGGTTGGCCACCCCTGTATTAGAGTATATTAATAGTGATAATTTTATACAGATTCATGGAATACCTATAAGATTGTCACTAGTGGAAATCATCCACCATAATTCATGATAAACAATATTCAATTGGATTATATTGATTTGTTGAATACAGGTAACTCTCTTGTACATGATTTCCTACAACACAGTTTTGCTCTAGCATGATTAGAAAATTGCAGAAACTCTCATATAACATGGTACTTCTACAATATGGTTTTTACTTAACACATTTACTTTCTTACAACATAAACATTTTTATTAATTTTTGTAAATCCACACTATAGACACACAAAATGCAATCATTGGGAAATACTTTGCTAAAATTAATTGTAAATGAAATTTCGCTAGTTTGCCATGAGAAGGACTATATGCAGTCTATTTTTGATTTGAAATTAAATTAATTGTCGACCATTGAGTATTTTATGTCCAAGTTTCTTAAATAAAAAAATAAATTTTTATTATTTTATGGAGGAATATGAAATAGAAGAAAAACTTTTTAATCATTAAAAAGGGAGAATATAGGAAATAAATAAATATTTTATAGTGTTAAATTATAAATTGAAAAATTTTTATCATGAGAGGTCAGTTTTTGTATAAATAAAAATGACTGTAATGTGTGGAAAAGCATGGGGTTTCTTAGAAAAGAAAAATAAACTATCGGAAAGTTGTATGATGTCCTAAACTGACTCTGATGCTGTGTGTCTTCATTTAATTGTAAGATAGCTATATATCATTATAATCTTATAATAAATAAAAATAAAATTTTTTTGGGGTA
This sequence comes from Olivierus martensii, assembly GCA_000484575.1. NCBI lineage: Eukaryota > Metazoa > Arthropoda > Arachnida > Scorpiones > Buthidae > Olivierus > Olivierus martensii. The sequence goes on along the minus strand of AYEL01085316.1, from coordinate 32,054 downwards.
TGTGTTAAGGAATGATTGTTTTGTAGCAGGTTAGATTACAGATTTTGTAAACAAAGCAGCAGATACACAAACTTCACTTTTTGAATTTAAAGTTGATATTGTTAAAAAGAAAAAAATGTTCTCATTTTAACTGAACTTAGCAGGTAAGAAGATATAATTATTAAATGAATGTTATATAGGCTGTATACTTTTTCCTTTTGTTTGATGTATATTATTTTTTAGGAGAAGATATAATTATTAAATGAATGTTACATAGGCTGTATACTTTTTTCTCTCTTTGTTTTACATATATTTTTTTGAGGATGTTATGTATATAGTTTTTCTTTCTTTACATTTCATATTATTAATATTCTTAATAAAAATTAAGTTTATTATGTGGAATTAAAGAAAGTTGTTTGTTTTTAATTGGTTTTGGAACGTAACTTTTTTTTGTATTTGACTCCAGGTCTCATATAATACAGTTTCACACAACACTGCATTTTAAGGAACCTATTTACCATGTTATACAAGGGTTACCTGTACTATAATCATCATAATCTACATTTAATGTGGCACATGATTCTTGCAGTTTCCCACAAAATAATATAAAATCCAATTTTTATTTTAAAATTAATACAATATTATCAATAAACAAATTTTCTTATATTAGTTTAAACTGATAAGTATTAATTTGGCATTAAGGTCAAAGGATTTAATTGATAATTATTTATATATTCTACTGCAAAGAAAATGACGAAATATGAAGTAGCCTCTGTCAAATTCTCTCAGCTGTTCATATGCTGTAAGATACATTGTAAAGTCATCTTTGTAGATGACTTAATATAATGAAATAGCAAAAGCAATCAGATATATCTGTACATCCAAACATGCTCCTTATATTGATGTAACATTTACCTTTTTCATGAGCTTCTGAAACATCCTATATTCATTGGCAATGAAATTTTAATCATTTGTATGTCTGAGTGAAAGTATTATATTTTTAGAAATTAGAGTAATTTACTTTTAATTTAATAAATACTTGTCATATGCATAAACCATGTAGTGTGTATCCATTTGGTTTATTAGCTTAGAATGTTGGCAAGACCAAAAATAGCACAAAAAATTAATATATAATAAGTTTCACGGGTCTGTCTATATTTGAAGAGGTTTGTTTAATTTTTTTGCAATAGAATGTATTTCGTGATAGAAATTTTGTTAGCTCTGATTATTTTTAATAGGTTAAGACTTCAGTATATTTATGGCAAAATAGTATATTATGAGATTCCAGGCAACACACTGCATTACTCTCTATTATACTTTGATCATCAGTATCAGTACCATGTAGTGTATAGCTGCTGCTAGCTACTATTCTGATCAGCCCATATGTACAGACTGAATTGCTCCAATCAGTTAGTTTTACAGTTCTTATATATATAGTCAATTGTGATCTTATTAACCAATACAAATGCTTATTTTTTGTACTTAACTGTACTTGACAAACATTTTGGCCGGAGCTGTAAATTAGTGTCAAAATAATTGTATTATCCTACAAAATATAGATTATTATTAATTCATATAACACTTAATGTTTGCAATTGAATTTTATTAGTAACACTTTTTCAATGTTAGTGTTATTTCTTGTATTTCTATTTTGAAGTATTTTCTGAATTGTACATCAAAATATTATAATTACTTCATTGGATAAATAACAAAATGGAATAATTATTTACAATTTTTTTTTTATATTACAAGGAGCTCTGAGACTTTTTAAATTTTCCGTAACAATTTACAAAAGATTATATAACTAATAAGCTATATACAGTATATATCACCTGTGTTGTAATTATTTTAATATAAATTATTCGTGCACATTATATTTGTTATACAATTATCAGGGTTTTTCTCTAAAAATCAATACTCCTATCTGATTGAATGCCATCATAACCAGATTTTAGAAATACATGTGGTAGGCATACCAGTATGTATTATCACAAAAAAGTCCTGATTTTCATCAATATACATAACTTTATTATCAAGAGCTAGCTCAATAATTTTATACAGCAGCATCTTAACCCTTAACAGTACAAATTCAGAGTAAACATTAGTATCATAACTATTGCTGCAATACTATTGCCTATAAAATTGCAGTTTAAGTTGAATTTATGTGAGTAAATTGATAACTTTTGTAATCATATTAGATTAAATTGGCATGGAATTATCTTTTACACTTTATATGGATACAAATGAAATTATTTTGGCCATCAATATTAACTTATTGAAAGTTTATATATATATAAAGATAGTATTTCTTTATTTATTTATATATTTTGTATTTATAAATGTAACTTATTGTCTTTTTTTATTTTAAAGTGATAATGCAAAAGTAAACCTGAGAGAGAAGTTTCTGCGAATCTTAGATCCAAAATTGTCTCACATTTTACCAGACGAATCAACACAAAACACGTTATCTTCAATAGATAATAATGTTGAGTAAGGATTCTTATTGTTTTAATTAAACAAAGCATTTTATGCAAAGAAATTTAAACAGACTTCTTAATATTAAGGCCTTCTAACAATGTGTATATGGTGGACTTAGAAAATGCTTTGAATTATTCATTACGTCAAGAAGTTGGGGTCCATGAAATATTAAAAGAAGAAAAATTAGAAGCACTTAAAAATTTTATCAGGATTCTTATTAAGGTAGAATTAATACTATAATAGCTAGCTATTGCTATTTCTAAATTAATTTCTTAGAAAATTTTTTACTTTTTAGTATTTTCCAGGAAGATTATCAATAATGAGATACTTAAATAAATTATACCTTTGGATTTTAGAACAGAAGAATGAGATAATAGTAGAAAATATGATGGAAAATATGATTCTTTTGCAAGTTAGTATAAATTTAGTGCAGGATTAAAAATAATTTTTAATTATAATAGAGCAATTACATGCAATTTTTTTTAGACTAAAAAAACATACTTACCCCCAAGACGTGACTGGGAAGGCTGTAAGGGAAGCAAGCCTAGCTTCCGTGGATATCCATGTTCACTTTGGATGCTCTTTCATACTCTTACAGTACAGGCATATCAGAAATATCAAAAAGGTACACTTCATTTTTTTTTTTATTTTCTAGTATTTAAAATCTGTACAAAATGCTTAGCACTACCAAAATATTTCAGAATACAATTTTCCCTCTTTGTATGTAGATTAATCTTAAAAGCATAATATCTTTGATTTATTATGCTCATCTAATTCTACATGGATAAGTTTGACTTACATAAATTATTAAGGTAAAATTGAAATATTATACTTTCTGCCTTATAGATAAATTGCATACACAGCACACATTTTACTATCATATAGCATATAATATTAACTATTGATAATTCATGTTATTTCTATATTGCACTGTGAACTAAAATTCTAAAGGCAGCTCTTTTAATTTCAAAATTTTTGTATTTGATTTGCTAATTTTGTAATTCTAAACTTTTTAAAGAAAAAACAAAACCAAGAACATAGCACAATCATGATTCAGTTGATTTATGGAATTCAAAATTAATAATAAAATTATCAAACAAGAAAATGAAAAATACAGATATACCCCTTCTTACAGTTATCTTACATAATAAAATTGATTATATTTTATAATAATCTCCATTATAACTTACCACTGAGGCTCAGTATAACATACTAACAACGTCATTTAAAATTTCCACTATTTCAAAATTAACATGACCAATGCCATGCAGAACAGCATATGCATGTTTGAAATTTTATTTTTATATTTGATGAAATGTAAGTAGTTAATATGTTAGAATTGAGAAAATACATAAGAATTTTCAATTTAAAAAGTGAAAAAAATTTCTGTCTTACAACTGATATCAAAACTTTTTTATTGTTTAAATTAAAGAAACAAATCATCACTATGTCAATTGGAAATAACTTTTTAACAGCACACATTATTCAAGCAACAAGATGATAAACAGACAAATCAAACATGCAAAAAGAAATTTTGCTGTAATTAATTAATAGATGCATTTCCTATTTCATTAATTATTATATCACTAATCATTGAAAGCACAAATGAACTTATCTCTCAGATAAGATAATAATCATCCATATTTGCTTCATTTTCAGAACCATTAAAAATTGGCAAACTTCATTGTAAACATCAGAGTTCATCATAGTTATATCATACTGCAATCACCATATTTAAGATAGAAGTTCATTTATACTTGTTCCAAAACATTATATAAATATAAAATATGGTAAAGACCAGGGCTGTCCAATTATAATGAACCCGAGGGCCATAGCCATGTTTACTAAAGAGATGGAGGGCTGCAGTTATGGTAAAGACCAGGGCTGTCCAATTATAATGAACCCAAGGGCCATAGCCATGTTTACTAAAGAGATGGAGGGCTGCAGCGCTTTGGTACTTGATACACTATTGTCTCAACAAATGGAATGCATAAATATAACGCTTTTTGGACTTGTTTAATGCGATAAATGAGAGTGGCAGCAGCATTTACAAAGGCTGGATATTTACATCCATTCCTGTTGTAGCAGAATATGTAAAAGAAGAATCTCCAAGTTAAAAAATGCATCAAAATAGAACAGTTACATACATACTTTTTTATATTTTTTATCTATTTAATGTGATAAATAAGTTACAAAATTATATTTACCAGATTGCATCTGATAAACATGTTAACAAAAAGTTATAAAATAGAACAGTTACAAACATACTTTTTTATATTTTTTATCTATTTAATGTGATAAATAAAGACATTGGATAGATACATACATGGGTGGGCAGCAGCATTTACAAAGGCTGGATATTTACATCCATTCCTGTTGTAGCTATCCACAGAATATGTAAAAGAAGAATCTCCAATTCAGGGTCCAAATAGATTCTTAATTATTTTCATGTTAGAAAATGCACTTTCACACAAATAAGTACTACCAAACGTTGATATTACTTTCTGACCAAAATCACAAAAGTTAGGAAAACGTTCGTTAAACAAAGCAGTTTACCCATGTGATTTGTTATGAAAAAGTCATTTTCCCACCGCTACTAATATACTGTACTCAATTTTCGTTTTCTATTTTACGTTTTTTTCTCTCTCATTTCACAAATGCAACAAACTCATGGTAAAGTAAAAATTAAATTAAATTGAAACGTAAAATTGAATTAAATTATACAGTAAAATGCAATTAAAACAGAATCTCTCAACGGAATGGTGAGTGTTAGAAACCAAAAAATAACTAAAATACAGTCACAATTGAAAACTATAAACTGAAATACAGTTGAGTCTCTGTAGTCCAACCCTTCGCCAGTTCGACACTTCGCGAACCGTCACGTCGCCCACATGAAATTTTATATTACAATTTGTCGATGTGCAAAAAAGAGAAACTTAACATAAACAAATTGTCAGTTGCTATTCATTCGTTGTTCAGGCTTATAGTCTGACTAATTTTTAAGTTCAGTACACTGATTACTGTAAAATAGTGTTTTTACTGTATCAGTGTTTTGCTATTTATCTTTAGATAATATCACAAATCGAAAAAAATGAAAAACAAAAACAGAAAACATTGACTGTGGTCAAAATGGCAGAAATAATTAAGAAACTTAATTTGGGAGAAAAGTTTAGTGATTTGGCTTTGTTTTATGGTATTGGACAAGCCATCATTTATGACATTAAAAAAAATCAGGATAAAATAGTTGAACAAGCCACCATTTATGACATTAAAAAAAAATTGGGATAAAATTGAGGGGTTGTGAAAGATTTGAACAGCAAGAGCAGTGACAGGAAAGTCTTAATAAGTGGAGCATATTCATTTGTATAATTCCAATTTTTTCATTGAACATCCAATAATCTGACAAGCCCCGGAACCATATGTATCAGATTAGGGAGACTCTACTGTAGCTAAACTAAAATTGACGTGATCAGAGTCTTATAAAAGATGCGTCATTGATAGCTTGTTGATCATTAAATAATTACTAATAATTAAGAAAAATTAAGTAGTTGAGTTACTATAATTCAATTTTGGAATTCTTTATATTAATCTCTTAAAGTAATAAATTAAAGTGGAAAAAACATTAAAAAGTAATATTATATCACAAATTGTGAAAGCCTCACAGATCACACAAAATGGCTTGGCGGGCCACCTTTTGGACAACCCTGATCTAGATCAATAGATACATCACTTTAAAAAATTTAGGACCTACCTATTTTTTATTATGTAATTTTCTAACAACTATATTGCCTAAGGTCATTGAGTGGAGACAGAATTTTTACAGAATGATCAGATTAGCTATCCATTCATACCTAATGATATATTCTTAATAAATACAGCGACATTATATGAAGTTATTGTTACACTAAGCCACTGTGTAAGTTAGAAAGATGAAATTTTTAGCTTTATTTTCTTATTTATTTTCTTCTCCCATAATAATAAAATTGCCATAAAATGAATTTTTATACAATATCTTGATGTTTGTGTTATTTTAGGTCTTATTTTAAGCATTATATTTTTAGAAATTAGAATAATTTACTTTTAATTTAATAAATACTAGTCATATATATAAAGCATGTAGTGTGTATCCATTTGGTTTATTAGCTTAGAATGTTTGCAAGACCAAAAGTAGCACAAAAAATTAATATATCACTGTTAAGTTTTTAGGATACATTAAGAACATATGAAATAAAACTTAAAATTTTACTAGTTTTATTGCAATTCAAGATTTATAGATATGTTGTTTTAGTTATTTTTTTTATAAACAAACATTTTTTTTATTTACATGAAATAAAATTAATACAGTCAGTTCTGGTTAATTGAGACAGCTATTTTTTTTGGGTCAAATCTCAAAGAACAGAAACCAAATTAATAAACTAATACATAATTTAAACTCTTAATTGGGACAGTAGCAGAAAAGCAATTTAGCAATTTTTGATATATTTTAGGGATTTTCAAAACTATGTCAACACTACATGCATTATTATTTGACAACACTAGCATGATGTGAATCAGTTATCTGTTATGCATATGGCAAGTATTCTTCTGCTTAAGAGTCTACCGTTACTATATACTATATATAGCGATATTCATTTACAGTGTCGATTTTATTTTTAAAATTTTTAAATCTTTGCCAAGATGCCAAGAAATGATTTTACACTTTCAAATAAAATTGCTTTGCTGAATAAAATTAAAAGCCAGCCATTTAATACAAGCCATGGTAGACTCCTGATATAACTGTTGTACCAAAATCTACCATAGCATGTTTTCTACAACAAGAAAATCACCTGTAATAAACCAAAATCTACCATAGCGTGCCATAGTAGACTCCTGATATAACTGTTGTACTAAAATTTACCATAGCACGTTTTCCTACAACAAGAAAATCAACTGTGTGAGGAGTGGGCATTACAGAAAGTAATTCTAGGCCATGGTAGATTCGCTGAAATAAACCAAAATCTACCATAGATGCGTCTTAAAAAGAAAATCAACTGCGTAAGGAGTGGGCATTACAGAAAGAAATTAAAAGAAAATCAACTGCATAAGGAGTGGGCATTACAGAAAGAAATTCCTAATCAACTGCGTAAGGAGTGGGCATTACAGAAAGAAATTCCAGGAACATCCAAAAGAAAATGAGAAGTGGACATTACAGAAAGAAATTCCAGGAACATCCAAAAGAAAGCATGCTGGAAAGAATTCAGAAGTCAAAAAAGCATTAGATCAATGGTTTTCTATAGTTAGCAGGTGAGGTGTGAATATCAATGGCCCAGTGTTGAAGGCAAAGTCAGAGATGATGACTAAAAAGCTAATAATTAGGTATTTATTTTAATAAAGCATTAAAATAGATATATTTTATTTTAGAATTTATTATTAGTTTGTTTAATTGGGCCAAAATGGATTCGTCCCAATTAAGCAGAATCAACTGTATAATACCTGTTAATACAATGATATTGATTAATAATTTTTAAACTCCTATTAATCGCTTTTAAATATATAATTAATCAGCTAATTATTTATCAATGTAGCTGTGCCTATCCTGAAATGACACACACATTGTTGGTCATTATGCATAGTGCTTTGTCCATGAAATCTTCAATGCACAATACTTGTTAATGCAGATCTTTCTATGGCTGCAGTAAGGCATGCCTGTAGAACAAATGCTGTTGCTTGACAGCTGTATCTTGCCAATAAACACAAGTAGTAGTCATCAGAAGGGATTGTCACTCTAGAACAGCCTGAAATAGATCTTCTGATGACTGTCCTTCTACTCTGGAACTGTGTCCAAAACTGAGATTACAGAATGGTTAGTGCTAGTGGAACTTGCCATTTCCAAGATGAATTGGCCAGTCTATAGTCTGCCTGTTGGCAGACTATAGACTGGCCAATTCATTGCCATTCATTTCCATTGTGTTGCATCAACCAGACATCATCTCCATAATATGATGATGAAAATATCTATCTCCAATTGAAGGGTTTGGTGCAAAAACCAGTTAAGTCCACTTTTGGTTGAAAATGAGTTATTGTATGCATCATACATAAAAACACAGTGGGCACCTTTTAGTGCAAGAACTAGACTTCTGCAGACTTTTGTGAATGAGTTGTGCTTAGCTGCCAACAAACATCCCAGTTATGTTTGGAGGAAGAACCAGATAAGTCCTGGACTTGTTCTTGCACCGACAGTTGGCAGCACAAGTATTGCAGTTGTTTCGTTTTTGTAATATGGCTGCTTGAGCAGGATTATTTGATTAGATTGTGTGTTGTTTTCTTAGTTTATTGTAAACTTTAAACTTAAATAATAACTGCTTAACTTTATAAACTAAAATAAAAATCAATTAATGCAGCACTAATAAGCAGAAATCATCATAAAAACAATTTATTCTGTAAAGTACTTTCGGAAAAATTCCATCATCAGCACAATATATCGTATATTAAAAAATGGCATATGCATCAAACATCTTAATAACTTGTACGATACTCTTAGAACAAATTCAAAATATAACTTATAAAATTAATACTTAACGCTAAATGGGTATAGGTCTTAAACAATAATAATAGAAAAAAACCTAAATATATACAATATTTAAAAGTTAAAAGTAATAAACGCTGGAGATTATACTAAAATCGTTTACTTCATATTTACGGCAAGTGCCATGCTGGTGAAATATGTTCCGGGGGCCTATCAATTATAAGATTTTCGCGTTTTTCTCTTCTTAAAATTTTCAAGCGAAGAAAAAGCCAGGGTGTACAGGATACCTATTATAAATAAAGATGAAGCTAAAGAGAAATCATATATAGGTGTAACAGGAAGAAGTTTGGGTGAAAGATTGAAAGAACACCGAAAGGACATTAGACAAGGCAACACTGCAACCGATTTGGAAAGAAAAGCTTACGAAAATGATGTAAGTATTAAATGGAATGAAGCTAGAGTACTTAGAAATGTTAACTATTATGAAGATAAATATTTAGCAGAAGCGCTTGAAATTTTAAGAAGAGAAAAACGGAAAATCTTATAAAGTATAGGCCCCCGGAAGATGTTTCACCAGCATGGCCTATGCCGTAAATATGAAGTAAACGATTTTAGTATAATCTCTAACGTTTATTACTTTTAACTTTTAAATATTGTATATATTTAAGTTTTTTTCTATTAATATTGTTTAAGACCTATACCCATTTAGGATTAAGTATTAATTTTATAAGTTATATTTTGAATTTGTTCTAAGAATATCGTGCAAGTTCTTAAGATGTTCAATTGTATATTCTATTTTCTAATATACGATATATTGTGCTGATGATGGAATTTTTCCAAAAGTACTTCACATAATAAATTGTTTTTATGTTGATTTCTGCTTATTAGTGCTGCATTAATTGATTTTTATTTTACTTTATTGTGTTTTTAAATATGTCATCTGATAATTCACGCAGAAATAGTGATAATACTGTTCATGGACATCAATCAAGGAAAAGACAACGTGATACCAGTAAGTGGAAAAGAAATAGAGACAAACTAAAAAGATTACGGGGAGAATCATACATCACATGCAGTGGGAAATTTGTTCCAGCTTGTGAAACTGGCCCTGCATGCAACTGTAAGAGAAAATGTGTAGATATTTTGGACAAAAAGGAAAAACAGAAAATATTGACAAAGTTTTACTCCCTTTCAACTAAGGAGGCACAGGATGCTTTTTTGTGTGGATCCATTACACCAAGACACGTTCAACGGTGAAGGCCTAGAAAGGGTGGAGATTCGGGAGTTTGTTCCTTTACATATGTATATAAGGTATATATTTGTGACATAACATAAAATTAATATAGCAGCTCAAGAGAATATTATTTTTCAACCTATGTACGAAAAAATGAATTAGAATATATCTTATATTTGTCTTTTCAGATTCAACTTAAAACTAAGGAACATATAATATGCAAGAAAGCTTTTTGAAGCTTATACGGGATAAAGAAGGCACAGGTTGAATGTTTCTCATCATATGCAGCAAAGAATATTGGTTCACCAGCAGACAATAGGGGAAAACATAACAATAGGCCTAAAAGGATGAGTGCTAATGACTATGAACTTGTTATCAAGCACATACAACAGTTTCCTGCACAAACATCACACTACAGTAGGAAAGACAATATCAAGAAAGTGTATTTGTCACCAGAATTGAATGTAAAAAGAATGTATGAGTTATATTTAGAACAGCATGAACCAGACGTTCTTAGAGGCTTAAAACCAGGTAAAAAGTAAGAAACTGTAGGGTAACATATCACTATTATTATAGATGTTTTAAATCTAATTTCAACATTTCATTTGGACGTCCAAGGATGTACATTTGTGTAAAAGTGAAGTATTCTATGAACGACTGAGGGAAGAAACTAAAAGGGCAAAGGAAAATACAAATGCTTTATGTATGACTATTATTATAGATGTTTTAAATCTAATTTCAACATTTCATTTGGACGTCCAAGGATGTACATTTGTGTAAAAGTGAAGTATTCTATGAACGACTGAGGGAAGAAACTAAAAGGGCAAAGGAAAATACAAATGTTGCATGTTTAACATTTGATTTTCAACAAAAGTTGCCACTTCCAGTGCTTCCTTCAACAGATGTATTCTATTGTACACAACTGTGGATGTATAACTTCAATATACACTGTTGCAGCAGTGGTAAGGCACATATGTTCATGTATACAGAATGTGATGGCAAAAAGGGTCCTGACGAAGTTGTTTCCTGCTTAGATTGGTATCTGAAAAATGTAGTTTCCCCTAATACGACAGAAATAGTATTATTTTCAGATAACTGTGCTGCACAAAACAAAAATAAGATACTCGTACAATATCTTTTCAGTCTCACACATACTACCCAATTTCAGAAAATTACACATTATTTTTCTGAGCGGGGGCACTCATTTCTGCTGTGTGACAGGGACTTTGGGAACATTGAAAAGAAAAAAAGGCTTATAAGTAGATTGCATATTCCTGAAGAATGGTATTCACTTATAAGGAAAACATCTAAACTGTTTACTGTTGTTCCTGTTACACAAAGCATGTTCAAAAGCTATAAAGAGCACTTCAAACCTTTCTTTAAAGAGTTCACACCACTAAATAAAACAGCACAAGATAAGGTTACCTTTCCAGAGAATTCATTGTATAATGGAGTACTACCTCTTAAAAAGCATAAATATGATGATGTGATGAAATTGGTTACAAAGTACATTCCTTCAGCAGATATGAAATTCTATGAAAAACTGTTTCCCTCTGCAGAAAGTACAAAAGATAGTAGTGAAACTAGTTCACACGAGTCTGAGTAAAACATTTTACTATACTTTATGTGAACTATTAAAGTTACAAAGTAAATCAGAATATTCAACAGAATATACTGTAGAATTAATGTAAATTCTACAGTATCAGTACTAAGAATGAACAGTATAGAATGAACATTATTTGTAGTGATTATATTTAACAGAATATCTACTTTAGTATGAATAAAAATCAATAGTTTACTGAAAAGATTCTGTTCTAATATTAAACCGATACTGTAAAAAGACTGGATATAATAAAACATAACTTATGATTCAATATTTGTTTATATTTTATTGTCATATTATTTACGTCCTCTTTCACAAGTCGTATGTCAAATTTTATATATTTGGTGCAAAAACCAGGTAAGTCCGAAATACATATTCATTTTTCTTCACTGTGCTTTTTGTGACTTAACTGGTTCTTGCACCAAACCTTCAATTTTCTTTGAACTGATCTCAGTTGCATTGGTAACTGTCAAGGAAAAAAGCCTCCTTTTAGCCAACTCCCTTATTTGCATTTTTCAGATTGGCCCAATCATTATATTATAAACTTTTCAATATTTGTATGTTCTGATGCAATACCACACACAATTTCAAGGAAAAATACCCACTGGCTTTAGCTAACTTCAAATTTGCATTTCGTGCTTAACTTTTTGAGATCTACTATATATTTTCAATTCTATTTAGTTTCACACACAATAAAAAGTGAACTGTTTATTACTATGAGATATAAAATCAAAATTACTGTATGATATGTACTGTACTATCTGATACTACTATTTCAGATCCATTATGTTGTCAGTTCTGGAATGGTGTAAATTTTAGATGTCATTGTCAGTAAATTATTGCAGGAGCAATATGATAGAAGAGATGGTAGTAAAAATATGTCAAATAAAATAATTTTTTGAATTTGCCCTCCAATATAATGTAGTCAATATTTCCATCAATAATTTGAATTAAATATTTTAGAAATTTTTTAATTTTTAATGTTTTGTAAGAATTGACTTTAAAATTAAAATTATTTTTATTGTTATAAATTTTTTACAGAAAATTCTAAACAGACAAGAATATGAATTTATTCTTGATCGTGCTTGCCTTCAGTTTGATCCAGATGATCCCATTTATATTCAGGTATATTTAATTTTCTAATATTAAAATATTGAAATTTGTTATTGCATAAAAGTTATTTTATTAGGTGACAAAAACAACATATATGCATATTGATAAAACAAAGAAATATGATGATTTGAAATCCACTAGACATTTTGGACCAATGATATTTTGTTTTGTTATCAATAAAAATATTGACAATATCTTACTTTATTTAATACAAAAAAACAGGTAAATTTTAAAAACAAATTTATTTAAAAATAAAATTATTTTTTAAAGACTTTCATAAATTTATTAGACTTGAAGATGCAGTTGAAATAATTAAACTATATAATATCATTCATCTTTCTTCTGAAGAAACTATTAATGAAAATGATGCTATAAATTTTATACAAGTAAGATACCAATTGTTAATTTTGCATTTTAATATAAAATTATTAAATTTCATTTATTTCAATAGACAAAAAATTATTTATCAATTTTCTTGTTTTTTCAGAAATATATTGAGTTACATGCTGAGAAAAGGAGTAATCTTGAATTAGCTTTACAAACATATATTGAATTATATGAACATGTTTTAAAAGATAAACAAGCTGTATAGTTATTTAAAAAGTTATGTAAATTAGCATTTAAATAAAAAAAAAATACTTAAAATTTTATTTTTAAAGTTTTGCTACAATTTTTATAATTAATATGATGAAACACTCAATAATCATACTTTATTGAAAAATAATAATTCATTACAATAATTAAAATGAATAGAATTACATAAAGGGAAATATACATTATTCAAATTTATTAATGTGTAGTATTTGACAGTTTTATTATGACATTGTTTATAATATAAAAAATAAGCATTTTTAGAAACTTCAAATTAAGTTTATAAGAAAATAGATGATAACTTTATAAAAATCCTTTTTTTAAATAATAAATCACCTGAAGTTTCAAACTTATGGATTTTTTATTTCTACAGGGACTTGTAAGCATGCAACTACACAATTGTTGTTACCTTTATCTTCTACTTGAAATTGAACTTTCAATGCCATCTATATAAATTAAAAACAGATTATGATTTGTATAATAATGTATATTTAAGAATTAAAATTATTTATATTTATCTCAAACTACTGCCTTCTACTCGTATTCATACTACTTACTTTTATAAAAGTATAAAAATACTTTTAAATAAAAATAAGTAGTATTAAAATTATTAAATTTTATCCTGTTTTGAAGTGCAATATTAAAAATGTTTCCTAAGTTTCATTTAAAAAGTTTTAATCTAAATTAGTGCTTCTCAATGTGTGAGCAGCGACCCCTTACTAAATTTGGGGATTGCGGAAATTTTAGCAAAATTCATATTCCTAGTTCATATACCTCTATATCCAGGGTCATGAAAATATTTGCTTGGGTAAATGGGGCCACCAAGTGAAAAATTTTGAGAAGCACTGATCTAAATCAATGTTTCCCAACCTTTTCCATAGGCAAAACTAACATTATACAACAAACTTTTTAAATAGTAGAGGTTAAGTTAATAATATAAATTTCACAGTACACCCAATTCTGTTTACATGACAGATATGTTCCCAAAGAATATGTGTAAAAAAAATATACTGTATCTATAGAAAAATAGAAGATTGATTCCAAATCTAAAAAATAAGCAAAAATAATACAATATACCTTATGAAAAAACCATGTTAGAATCTTATCATTTTTACATGCATTTTTTATTTCATAAAGATTGCACATGTATATAAAAATGTATTATATAAAGTAAATTTTCATTTGAAAAGAAAAATAACATTTTACTAATTCATAAACACAAAAATTAGATAAAATATGAGTTACACATAGGTTACACATAACAAGATTTTATTCGTTGTCATTTCTGACAACTAAATGCATACGTTTGCGTAAGATAGTAATATCACTGCTATCACTAGAATATCTTTGTAATTGTCTGCTTGCTTCTTTCTGTGATCTCAAACAAAATTAGCACTACTCTCCTGTGATGCCAATGTTTCAGTGATTTTTAAGAACGTATTCACTTATTAATCGTTGTGTTCATGTTTTAGCTAGTCCATTATACAGGGTGTATCTTACCATCCGTACCACCCTTTTCTTTCGGAAATACGAGATCAAAATTTTTCTTCCTACTTTCTGTGACCAAAGTATATCTGGAGAATTGAATGGTCATAATAAAAATTTTGTGGGCTCAGTAGAAGTAGGGCACAAGAGGTCAACTTTGAAATCTCCAATGAAAATATGGGATATGGGATTGTATACCGATGAAATGGTACAATGATACCGGATTGTATACCAATGAAAATATGGGATTATATACCGATTTGGGCATAATTAGATAGAACTGTAAAAAACAAAGCTTTTGTTTTGAAAGTTTAATATCACCTACAGATTGTGATATCGCATAAAAAAAAAAAAGATGCCACCACATATACTGCCGATTGGGCAATTCAAACAATAAAAAAAGAGAATCCGACAGAGGGCATCTGTGTACACTGTGGAACACTATTGAAGCAGCAAAGAGCAATATTATGCAGATTTAAGGCCAATTTGGTTATTTTGTGGTAGTAATTAAACCGCAGGTGTGACAGGTTTTTCTCATCACAGTTCGGCAAGGAGCTATACTCAAGAACAAGAGTTTCCCGACTTGTTTCAACCTATTATGGGTACCATGAATATACATAGACGCTCTCTGTCGGATTCTTTTTATTGCTTGAATAGCCCAGCATCTTTTTTTTGTGATATGTAGGTAGGACACAATCTTTAGGTGATATTAAAAAACTTTCAAAACAAAAGTTGTTTGTTTTTTACAGTTCTATCCAATCATGTCCAAATCAGCATACATTTTCATTGGAGATTTCAAAGTAGACCCCTTGTGCCTACTCCTAGTGGGCCCACAAAATTTTTATTGTGACCATTCAATTCTCCAATTATACTCTGATCATCAAAATTTTTCTCTCCACTTTCTATCTCATTGTGTTTCTGAGAAAAAAATGTGGTATGGGTGGTAAGGATACACCCTGTATGATTCTCTGTAAAATGCCATTAATGACTTCAGATCATGTTGAAACTTTCCAGCTTGGTTCTCATTAAGATCATATTTGACAAAACGGTTTAAAAGTTTAAACTTATCATTTATTTATTTTCAGCAAAATTAATAAATTTATAAGTGCACAAATTTTATTTTAATTTTTTTAAAATTTTTTATACTATTAAACATCAGAAAGGTGCTTTTCACTTGAAACACCAAACTCAAAATGCAGATAAAATAAATTCCCTATTGAAGTTATTCATATAATTAGAGGAAGTCCTCAGAAATTTCTTTTCTAATTGGAACCAAAAACTGCAATATGGAAATGAATAATGTGATGCAAATGCTGCATTCACTGTAATATGAAAAAATTTTTTATAATTTGGTTTGATCATGTTAAAACAAATTGTGTAAAGAGAGAGAGAGAGAGATTTTTTTTCTAATTCATACTAAATCAAAATTGTGTAAAAAAAGTTTGTGCAAAAACAGAATTAGGTGTAGTCAATTTAATGAATTTAAAGTGCATATCTATGGATGTTTAAAATTTGTTGTAATTATTATTATATTGGTATTTTATGTCGAACCTATATGTTGCAAATAGTCTTTTCATTAACTGATCCTACAATTTTTTTTATGATACACTCTCTCTCATCATGGCATATTGTTTGAGAAACACTGATCTAAATAATGTAGAATTAGGCCTGATCCAAACTATTGAACCGCTCATGGTTAGATCTCGCTCCAGTCAAATATTTCCGGTCATAGAATTGTAACGAACCCGTTTACACTATGGATAATCGTCAAGTCTCCTATTGTGAAAACAGTCTTATTGAGAAGGATACCATAATTGCTAACTCTTCAGATAAAAAATTTAATACCATTTTCTATAGTGTGCCAGGATACCATTTTCTATGTATAACCTGGAGACCAATTTCAGACTTACTAGTGAGTGAATATTAAACACATGATAAAATGACTGGACTAAGAACAGCAAGAGTTTGAACCATGAGTAGTGGCTCAATAATTTGGATCAGGCCTTAGAAATTCAGCATATTATTAATTAAAATTCAATAGAAAAAATTGGTTTTAAAATAATTAAATTATTAATAACCAATGATTGATATTCTCATAAAGAATTTATAAAGTATTTGATAAATATATGAAAAAAGTGAAACTTACAGTTGGATACCAGGGTAAAACATTAAAATCTTGTTCATAGCAATACTGATGACCAGCAACATATCCTTTACTAGCATCTCTATTTTGATCATCTTTGCTAATACTACATACAGAAAGTGGACCACCATATGGGATTTGAAATGTAGAGATTATTCCAAAGATTTTTTGAATGCAGTTATTTGATGTATTTACAGTGGGAGCTACAAAACAAATAATATATTAAACATGAATTACTACTAATAAATAAAAATAAGATTTTTAGCTTTTGAATTATTTCATTAAGTATTGATGACAGTGAATGCAATAAGGAGTAGAATCATCCCATATAACAATCAATTTTTTCATAAACTTATCAGTTTGTAATTTTTAACCTCCTTTCAGAAAGAATGTGAAATCACCACTATGTCTCTTTTCCTCCACTGATATCTTTTGAACTAATAAGTACTGTATATTTTTAATGAAACTTGGTAGTGATATGCATTAAAGGTAACCTTGATGCAACATCATCTAGCATCGCATTTAAAAATGGAGATGACTCCAATTACAGTGGGTGATCGGTTAAGGAACAGTTCGGATAACGAGCACTTCTTTGTGGAGATGACTCCAATTACAGTGGGTGATCGGTTAAGGAACAGTTCGGATAACGAGCACTTCTTTGAAAGATTTTTATGTTCGGATAACAAACACTTCACAGAACAAATTGTGGGACCCGCGGACTGACCGAATGACAGATCAGCCGGATGGCTGCATGGTAAAGCTGTGGCTTACCATTCTGGAGGATCCGGGGTCCAATTTTTAGGAGGGATCTGGGTCCGGACTATTGAAACCCATCCTTCAATTTTCCTGTTGACCCAATCATGGGTATTGGTCAGCCTGTGATGATGGAAGCTCTATAAATTATCATGGGTGTTGGTCAGCCTGTGATGATGGTGGCTCTATAAGTAGCCATCATGGGTGTTGGTCAGCCTGTGATGATGGTGGCTCTATAAGTGACCACTCGCCAGTTAAAATATTCCATGAGGATAGTTCGGATTAACTAACCTAACGGAATGACAGGCTTAGGCCTTGTGGATATTTCGGCTTAACTAATCTAATGGAATGACAGGCTTAGGCCTTGCGTGTTTATGAGCCTGTGATGATGGCGGCTCTCAATAAATGGCCGCCTCCAGATAAAAATATTCCATGAGGCTATTTCGGCTTAACTAACCTAACGGAATGACAGGCTTAGGCCTTGCACGCTAGTGGACTTATGGGTAAGGATGGAAGAAATGTAGTTTTCCCGATTAAAATGAACTCGGAGACAACGTAAAACAAAATAAAAGCAAATATATATATATATATTTATAATTAAAGTAGCGAAAAAATTTATTATATCTACACACAAAAAAAGTAACCGAGATGACAAGATTGATTATTCAAAATTCAAAAATAATTCTGACACAAATTCTGTTCTATCGATAAAGATATAATTAAAAAGTCTCATTAAAAAAATAATAATAATAAAAAATAAAAAATCCGGTGTCATACTCAATTTAATTTAGGAGCTTGTGTGTTTTGATTGATCACCTATAAATTCTTAAAAACTTATTTAAGTTAATCAATCACTATATATTACGGTCATTATCAAGATTACAATTTAGAAAAGAATGAATAAATAAGAAGTGTTTATAAATTTAAATTATATTATATTTCTTATTAATAATAATAAAAAAATTTGTATCATAAATATGATTTCTTATCCTTCACCAGAGAATTAATATTTTATTTTTCGGTTTTGAGTAATTTTTACCATAAAAAGTAATTGAAGTAAAAAATAATAACAACAAATAGCGTGGCAAATATTTATTTATGATAATTGTGGAAAAAAAATATATTTTTTTAGCTTAAAATAATATATAATTTGTGAACTTTTATCGTTTTATATGCGATATTTTTTCGAAACGTTTTAATAGTTTTAAATTTTAGACACAGTTTGCCATCATCCAAGATACATATTTTGATTGATCGCCAACACAACTCTTAAAAATGCTTATTTAGGTTAATATATGGCCATCGATTTGGGTTATCATCATCAGTATGAATAAAATCTGACAAAAAAGCTTGATATTTATAAATTTAAATAAGCGTGAGATATATAATGCAGTGGCAGGAACAAATTTTCCGATTCGAAGAGACTCGTACTAAAAATAAATCAATTTTTTTTTTTTTACCTTATGTTCGAGAGTCATATATATCATTTTACATCATATGCCAACACTATTTTTCTTTTCTTTTATTCTTTCTTATTGGCTTTGTTATAGCTGTAACCCGATTTTATCCTCATAATTTATATATTGTTTAACATAATTACTGACCGATCGATCTTTGTTATAGCTGTAACCCGATTTTATCCTCATAATTTATATATTGTTTAACATAATTACTAACCGATCGATTGTCGATCGATCGACGAGTGCATTTATTAAATTCATTTTGCCAATTACCTTATTGATTAAGGTAGTATGCATCTCTAATTTTCTTGTTTTATTTTTGATATTTATGTCAAGGAAATTCGTGTTTTACGTTCTCCTTTTCGTTATATGAAGTTTCTGTATTAACGTTTTACGGAAACTAATTAGTTTTTAATCCATAAGATTAATAATATTTAAGACGGAATTGAATTCCGATATTTCGTCCATATCAAAATGATTAATTTTATCCGATATACTTTAGCTACATTTATGACAACTCATTTAAACGATCTTCTAAACTTGGAAGCAATATCGGGATTTAGAAGATTTCGAACAGTATTATATATCACATTTAAAATATATTCTACGGTTTGTCAAAATTTATTAAAATATCTATCGATTAAAGAAGGTTATCTTGTGCTTCGATGAGTAATGTAAGGTTATATGTAGTATTTAGCAAACACAGTTTTAAAATACCTTCAGGTAAACAGTCAGTTGAGTTAAAATTTTAAATTTCTGCTTATGGTAAAATATACGAAGCGTGCAGTTTGGAACTTTTTTCGTATCTTTTAGTTAAAATTTCTTTTTGTTCATGTTTGAGAATTTTTTTTTTTAAATTTCGAGACTATAACTGATGGCTTTTTCTTAATATTTGCTTGAATAAGGTGGAGGTTTTTTAATTTTTTATTTTTTTTCCGAGGCTCTCATTGAAAATTGTCTGGCGTTTTTTGGGAGCAAAATTTTTCATTTTTAAAATTATTTTTAGACTATATTTTATTTTTATATCTTGGAAGAATAAACGATTTAGAAAGAATCGATTTTTGTTCATTCGAATTGAACTAAAAGTAAGCGAAGTTTTAGCATTAAAATATCAAAATTTTTATCTCCATTTTATAAAAAATAAAATTAATTTTCTTAACTCAAAATAATAAATTTATAAAATTCCATTAGATATTTTATTTTCGTTAGACTTAATACATTTTTTATCCCCTATAATTAAACATAGGCATGTATTATTTTTAGTGTAATATCGAATAATTTAATCCTTTATAAACTTGAATCGGTCGAAATCCTCTTATCCTGTTTAAATTCAGATTTACTGTATTCTATTCCTCGATAATGAATCGCCAGAATTTGCAAACGCTTTCTAGTACAATAATTGTAAATTATGGTAAATTGTTGCATGGAAATTGGAATTGCACTCGCGTTAGTTGCTATTCAGCTTCTTGGCTACGACTAAAATCGATAAAACCCTTGATATTTATTAAATCTATAAACATATCGATTTTATTCTTCACAAACGGAAAATTATTACTACTGCTAAGTTTAACTCGATTTAAATCGTGGAATTATTATTGTAATTATTTCACTTTAATTCTTCAATGGATCTGCATTCTGAAAATTAATTTTATAAATTGTTAAAATCTCTCTCTCTCTCTCTCTCTCTCTGATGTGTTATTTTCCGTCTTTCTACAACGATAAACAAAAACCAGTTGTAAATAAAATTTTCTCTGAATTGAAGTGCATAAATTAATCCAAAACTCAAAAATAGTTTCTTCACTCTCTGATGTGTTATTTTCCGTCTTTCTACAACGATAAACAAAAACCAGTTGTAAATAAAGTTTTCTCTGAATTGAAGTGCATAAATTAATCAAAAACTCAAAAATAGTTTCTTCAATATATATATATATACACACAACTACGAAAACATATTTTACAACGGAGATGAGAGAGTGACGGAAGAGCAAAAGGGAAGAAGAGGAAGGGGAAAAAAAAAACATACAGGAAATTGCCAATTCAGAAAAACTTGGATGTGCATTTACAAAATCCATAATACAGACAGCATCCCAAATCAAATTTCATAAATGTAGAAGTGTATTAAAATTTGAAATACAATCTGTAAATGTAAAATTTTACTTTTTCCAAGTTCTTACAAAAATGAAGAATTAAAACAAATATATAAATATGCATATTTTAGAAGTAAGTTTGCAGTTACTCTTATAAAAAAAATAAATTATTAATGATGAAAAATATCATATTTGATATTTTCTATTTTATTATTTTATATATATATATAACACTTAACCTGGGGAACAGTTGTTTAATCCCATCTTTGTAGAAGTCAGCAGATTTGATGGCAAATCAACTCTCCGCAGCTGTAATGTCCTCCTCATTATTGAAGAAACTTCTTCACCATAAATGTTTTTTCATATTTTGAAACAGGAAGAAATCTGAAGGTTTCAGGTTGGAAGAATATAAGGGATGAGGTAAGGTTTCATAGCCATATTTGTGTAGAAAAGTGACTGTTTCTGTAGCTTGATATGCAGTTGCATTGTCAGCTAGTAACAACACACTTTTTGATAGTAAACCACGTTTTTTATCCTTGATACTATCCCGTAACTTTTATAATAAGTAATATGCAGGTTCCTATATAACAAGTTTTTGTTATTGTTGCTTCATTTTGTAAATAATTTGTCAACATGATATCTTTGCTATCCTAAAACACAGACAACATGACTTTGCTGGACAGCCTTCTCTTGGATCATCCCAGGCTGGTATGATCACATTTGAATTCCTGTTTCTATCCTTTCAGTCTCATATGATGGATATTTCTTGCCATGCACAGCTAACATCTCTTCATGATTGCTTGTGCAGTTTTCCTTTGAAGATGAAGGAATTTTATCATGGCTTGATATTCAATTTTGTCCAGCATGACATCTTGTATTACCATGCTTCTAACTCTGGTTAAATAAAACCTGTATTACATATGATACAACAGTCAACTGATAGAAAAAATGAATACATTAATAATAATATGGGGTTAAAGGGTTTGTATCGTATATGATACTGTTGACGTTAAGTGGTTAAATATGATCTGTTTTAAGTCAATAAACACGTTTAAAAATGATATAGAAAAATGTTTTTAGTTTTGAAGTCCATTTTTTTATATTAGTTATTAATGTTATATACATTACAATATTTTTTAAGTATATATATAAATCATTGATGAGTATTATTATTATAAAATAATAGAAAAATTACTATTAAATAAATATAAAATAAAAGCAAATACTCTTGTTATTTTCTATATTTTATAGATAAATATATAGTTTATGTATATCATTATGCGATCTCACTGAACTCTTATAATAAAATCGAAAATTTCTCTATAAAATATATTCAGATCATTATGTAAAATATGGTTATTTCTAGGATAAGCGAATAATCCCCTAGATGATTTAGATTTACTTTAAAAAAATCTGTTAAATAAAAAATGGAGTTGATGCTGTTTATTATTTACGTTCTGTTATTTTACTTATTAAGTTAGAAACTCTGGAGTGGAATAGAAAAAGAAATCTGTAGATAAGTAAGATATGTAAATAATAAATTTCCTAAAATAACGTCTCGAAGTATATTTTATCTAAACTAATTATAATTTGAATAGCACGATGACTATTTTTTTATATTAAAAAATAAGAAAATTACCTACAAAGTTTGAAGTTATTATTTTTTATGCAGTGAAATATTTTAGTTATTTTTTTAAACTAAATTCATTTTTTTATTTACTTATGTGAATCTGAAGCAAAGTTTTAAATAAGCAGGAAAGAATTGAAGCAAACTTTGCTATATCTTATCCAAGATGTTTTTATTCTGAATTATTTTAAATATATGAGCAAATTTTTTGATTTTTATGTTATAGGTTAATAAAAGTTATTGTTACAAATTCAGTAATTTCCCAATTTTTATAATTAAAACGGAATTTATCACGAAAATAACTTCTCCATAAATTTGATTATTAAAATGCATTAAGTATAGTATTTTATATATGATCTGTTTTAAGTTAATAAACACGTTTAAAAATGATATAGAAAAATATTTTTAGTTTTGAAGTTCATTTTATCAGAAAAAAATATAAAAGAAAACCGAAATACAATAGATAGAATATATATAAAAATTTCTTCTCAGTCAGATTTTAGTTTAGTTTCTTCTCCAAGTTTTGTTTAAGTTGAAAATACAAAATCGACAATACAAGGTGTCCCAAAAGTTACTACCTATCTCGAAAACTAATGGAAATACAGGAAAACGGGGTTAAGACAACAAAATAGTTTCATTTCGAAGTAAATGCCACAGAAAAGTAGGGATGCACAGCGAGCAGTCTCCATATGGCAACCGTCAGTATCTATACAAAGCCCACAGCAATGCAACGTTGACCACGGAAGAACGAGTGTTTTGGTAACATTCAAGATCAAAGGTACGAAATGCACGGAAATTAGAGAGAATTTTGAGAGGAAGTTTCATAATGCAGGTCCAACAGTAAAGGCTATCCATGAATTAGAAATGAAATTTCAACTAATGCTGCATCGCTTTGAGTACTATAGCGATACCGACGGTCGCCATGTAGAAACTGCTCACTGAACATCCCTCCTTTTGTATGGCACTTACTTTGAAATAAAGCTATTTGTTGTCTTAACCCCGTTTCCTGTATTCTCATTAGTCTTAGAGATAGATAATAACTTTTGGGACACCTTGTGTAGGAATATATCAGAAGCAAAAACAAAAAGTTTCGTCAATTTATAAATTTTAATATATTTCCAGTTTATGTGATTTCGAAACTTTGCAGTTATAGGCAATACATATTCCAAGTTAATTATCTCATAATAAATAATTAGGAAATCTTACATATTTTGAAAAATATTAACGCTTTAAAACTATTTTCCTTTCTGCAATATAACCAAAATATTCTACTTATCGAGTATTTACAAATTCGAATTTTTCTCTTCACGAAATTTTCTCTAATATGTATTTAAATTATTCTGGAAACTTAAGAGAATATTTTAAGCGCTAACATTTCAAACGTTAATTAAATATAATTAATTAATTAATTTAGAAATTTTAAAGTAAATAGGTGTTGAATTATTAAAGAAAAATTATAAAGTGTAACTTAGTTATTCGAATGTCTATTCTTCGTTAATCACGTCTCATCCGAGAATTATTCCCCGAAGTCATATTGAGAAATTGTATATTGATTTTATATTCTTCAAATGCAAATAGAATGAAATGTCACTTCTGTCAAGATTTCAATTCCCTAGATCAACGCTTTCCAATTGCTTAAATTCTACTGGTTTCAGGTATAAAATATTTACATTCTTGTACAGTATATAGATATGCTTTATTCTCTATCTTTAGTATTTTTATGAAACGAAAGATATATTTTTAATAATAATTTTTATATATATTTGTAATATAAATTTTGATGTCCACAAAAGAAAATTCTTATATTTCGTTTCAATCAAAAAATCCTAAAGGGAATTTAAACTGTCAAGAATAGTTCTAAAGTTTATAACGAAATATTTCCTCTATACTTATTATGGTATTACATCTTTTGATATATTAAAAAAATTTTGGACAATTTAAATGTTTTTTTGAGATCTTTTGTCGTAAAAAAAGAATATTTTATGTTTTCGTCGGTTTGTTTACTCTATTGAAAATTTTATTGTTGAATAAAAGGAAAAATATTATGTGATTTATAACATGAATTTTAATAGTAAGTATATAGAAAAATGCCATCAATTTCTGTGCTAAAAACTTATTTATTATTTCAAAACCGATCATAAAGATGAAGTAGTCATAATAAATCGACGTTATACATGATTTCAGTTAATTTAATGAAAATATTACGACTGAAATTCACTATATAAATTAAAAAAAAAAAAAAATTAAACATATTACACAAAAGTTTGGCCATATCTTCAATATGGTCTATTTTTATAGTGAGGTTTTTTGAGCGATTTAAATCGAATTCTTTGCTATAATTTTATATCATAACTGAACGATCTAATTTACAGACGTTAGAATTGTAAAGCATTTATTTTACATTCTAACTCAGCTCCGAGATTCAATAATGAGGAATTTCGATCGCAATATGCTTAAAAAACGCATTGATATGCAAATTATATCCTTAAAAAAAGCGATTTAATATCGAAATGTCGCATAAAACCTAAGGGCACATAGAAATATCATTACATTTCGAAAAGACCAGAAGCCAAAATGTCGTCGAAAGAGCTCACAAAATCTCTTCTTCACGTATCCATCTTTCTACTGATATCTTTTAAATTTCAACCATATCTCCTTAAGGACAGAAAAATGAAGTCTGTAAAAAATATTTCAGAATTGAGATTTTTAACCACAGTTCAAAATTCGAAATATATATATGTATCGATCTAAAAACCCATATATCGTTATTTGTTTTATCAAAAAAATTATTATTATTATTAATATTCAAGATATACATACTTGATAATTTTTTTAATTTTAGCATGCAATATTTTGACTTCACTACTTCCACAAATAGAGTATATACGAAATTTAATGATTTTAATTATAAAAAGAAACAATATAAAAATATTAGTAGTGTATATATTTGATTCTTAACATTATACAGTACAAAAGATGCGGCCGTAAAATATTCAATTTCCTATTCTTAACTGAATATCGAAGGTAAATATGAACTTAAACGAGAACATATTTTTAGAGAAACTGTTTTGGAATGAGATTTTTCGCTTCTAACGATCGTGAATGTTAATACCTACAGAAAAGCATTAGATAATAATCTACGGAAAACGACTGACTTAACATAAGATTCGCTTTATGAAGAAAAACCATTTACGTAAGTTAAAGAATTAAAAAAGTTTTTTTAAATAAAAAAACAGTATTATGCAATTTCATTTTTATGGAATACGTTAATAAATAAGTTTAAAAATCTAAATTTAAAATAAATTCTCGGGATATTTTCTTTAATATTTTAAAAAACTAGCAGAAAAATTTCAAAATCTGTTTTTCCGAAAATTAAATCGCATTTGAATGCTTTTTCGTGGTAAGTCGATGACAATTTTTTTATATTAAAAAATATATCCGAAAATTGCTAAAATTTCACTTCTTTCGTGATCGATCGGATCAATCTTTTTTTTTTTATAAGCCGTATTTTAATGTTTATCACTGTAAACACTTTATTAATTTTGTTATCCTTTAAAAAAAGATAAATATTTCCTATATAAAAAATAGATGACGACGAAACGATTCAAATATCTTTAAGAACTTAAACAAGATTATTATAATATAAAATTTATCTAGTCTCTGCTCAAATTTAATTAAATGGTGTTCAAGCTTAAATCCTATTTAGAGCATTAAGTGTGTTATCTGCTATAATTAAGAGAAATTTTGAAGTACAGTAATTGTTTCATATTCCATTATCTCAATTTCCATTTCAATAACTGCTTAGAAGACTGGGTTATATATGTTGGAATTTTATGTAATTAATCATGGAATAAATATTTATTAAATTACTAAAATCCTCCTTTTCAGAGTTACATTTAAATGTTTCTAACTGCTTATCCTCATTTTTCAATTCTTAAACAATTTTATAAATCCGATACTAACTAATTTTAATTGACAGCGACGAAATTCTAAAACATTAAATAATTTATTTCTAACAAATTTTCAGATTTCGAAAAATTATTAAAGTATTATCAGAAGTTTAACAGTTTCTTCGCTAATTTTGTTGACTGTTTTAGACGTGTTTCGTTTAGTCTACTTATCAAACGTCACTATATAAATGACAGAGGTGACATTTAATTACAAAATTTTCTGGTTTGTTATTTCTCGCTATTGAATTCTGATGTCACACCATCATTTATAATAAATCGTACACATTATCACTTCAAGCGTATCGCTTGTTACAAACAAAAATTAACTTGTGTTTCGTACGTCACTTCACTCGTCTCTTATCAATTTAAAAATATCACAGTGACGAATTTTAAAACTTAAAAGTATGCTAAAGACTTTGGCATTATAGAACTGTAAGAAATTTCGAAGAGAGATAGAGAAAGAGAGAAGAGAGAGACTGACAGTAAAGGATACTAGAAAAATATAGAAAATTTAAGATTGCAATAAAACTAGCTTAAAATGAAAGCTTTCGTACATATATCAGAGTTTTATGATTCGCTAGGGTAAAAGCTATGTTTACAATAAATTTCTGAAACGAAAACATCTAACAGTTGTAAGGATATAACTCCATATTATATGATACACGTTTATAAAAGTATAATACATTATATGAATATCAAAGCTAGTTAAATTGTTAATAATTTTTTATAATGATTGCAAATTATATCAATTATTCAAATAATTGAAAACAGTAATTTAAATGCATACAAATTATCTAAAACTTTACCATGCATAAATCTAAATACAGTAAGATCCCGTTTAGCGCGGGGATACGTTCCAAAAAAAAACGAGCGCTAATTGAAATAGTGTTAAACGAGGTAATCTTAATACATAATTAATGTGGATAGGTGAAACGAGACAGTGAATACGCACCATTTTATTTTGTAACATGTATTATTGCTATTCTATTATATTAATTATTGTAAAAATATCCATTTGTATACATAAATCATTCATGAAAATCAAAAATATTCGAGTAAATAATTTATATTTGCGATGAGGAAGGTTTTTTGTCGTCTGATACTTTTTGTTTTTTCGTTAAGAAGTCATCTAACATCGTTTGCCTTTTCCTCTTTCGTTCGGCAAACAATTGTCGATAACCAGGCATCGCATCCATGACACTTCGTCTTGCCTTTAAACTTCTATCAAAATTTGATCATTTTGTATAAACTGGTCCATAATTTCCGTAATAGTGGTTAAACTTGTTTTGAGAAATTCGTTACAAGTTCCTTTTGCTCCTAGTCTTTAGAAACGCAAACTTCCTCGTCTTCGTGCACTTGTCGTTCTATTAATTCTTTAAGATTGTCGTTGGAAAGACTTTCATCAGTTGTAACTTGCATAATTCTTCAATATTCTACTCATTTATATAGTTTTGCGATTTCGGATTTATGTGAATATAACGGTTTGAAAAACCGCGCCAAAGTAAAATCAATTAAAAAAATACAGAATTCGAAAAAACCGCATTATATCGAAACAGCGTTAAGCGGGATCTTAAAAGCAATATTAAAAATTTTCAAAATTATATACAAAAATTTATTAAATTAATAATAATAAATTCAGTCAGAAAAATATTATAAAATTTGATATGAAATAAATGATGTGATACGTGATATTAAACTATAATTATACCAAGATAATATTATAAAAATACAGAAAATTACGACAGTTTTATTCGTCTAAATTAAATGGGGAGAGAAACATTCAAGTTTGGAAGATTATCGAGATAATGTTCAAATTAGCTAATTACTTGATGCTAATATATACAAAGAATTTCAATTAAAAGAGTTTTGTTTTATAAAAATGACCGTGAACAAATCTTAACCTATGCCAAACCTTGCTTTACACGAAATGATCCTTTAATACTGGTTTTTCATTAACTTCCGCATATTTGAATCTTAATTCTTCGGTAATTTATCCGAAAATCCAAAACAACACACGAAATTACTCGAGAGGAATTATAGCCGAATTAATAATAATAATATTTTTCCTTTCTTTATTAAAAATTAATATTCTGTTCGTTTTAATGAGGTAATTTAAACAAAGAGAAAGTATTTTCGAAATTTTTCTCGGTTTTCGCAAAATTTTATTATTTAAATTATACGTCGCGAATAAGGCATTTTTAGTTTTAACTCGACTTCTCCCGGATTTATTTTCATTATATTTGCTAATATTCTCTTGCTTGTTAAATTTGATTATATAGATTTTATTTTTTTTTTATGTTTCGTAAGAAATTCAACTTTTATAATTCGATTGTCAAATTTTATTCTATTATAAGAAAAAACGAGTTCCATTCGAGAAAAGAAGCTTATTTTTGACTATTGTTTGTGGAGGTTTAACATCTTTATACAAAATTTATTCAGCTGCATATCTTTTCTATGCACTTCTATCTATATAAAATTCAGTTTTTGTTCTGCAATAGTATATTTAATTTTATTTTATTTAAAATATTCCGACTATTATATTACACTAACTTTACTGGTAGAATGAATGTCCAAAAAGAGAGCAAAGAAATTTGCATATTTACTAGTCACTAATGGATATTATCTGTTATATCAATTTGTTTACATATTAATTTTGTCGCATCATTAATACTGATAGATGAATTACAACTGTATTTTAATTAATTAACCAACATAGTTTATCAAATTACTATTTTAATTCCGTAAATTTTGATGGATATATAAACTATAAAGTCTTGTTTTGGAATACAAATATCTTGTTTCTAAATTGGATATTTGTATTCCTGACCATGATTCCGTATACAAATACCATATTATTATATGTAATTTATATATTTCATGAGATATAATTAAATATTTGATATGCATTAAGTTAACTATTAATGTGTTTAATGTTAGATTAAGTTGAACAAACCTGATAACAGTTCGATGATGAAGAGTTACAAATGGATATTGTTAAACGGGAAATTTTCAACAGTTTGCTTTTAAAATTTTAATTTTTCAATTTAATTTATTTAAACTGTTGCTGCTGCTTTATATTTTCGCTTTAACACACAACTAAATATAAACAGCATTTAAAGAATAATCTGGTGTTGGCAATATAAAGCTCTTTCGATTCTCTAGAGGAAGCGAATATTTTTTTTTTCCTTTTTTCTTTCTTTTGGCTGTTGCTGTTTAATTCATAAAAACTCGTGTTTTTGTAATATTATACAGTAATTATACTTGTTTCATTTTTATAATTGAAACATAATATCTTTATGATTCACATGCGAATTAAAAAAAAGAGTACTGTTTTACGTAATCTGACAAATTAATGCTGTATTTTCTTCCTTCTTAATTATTATAAAAAAGAAATAAAATACTTATTGAAACTTAAAATATTCATTTATTTAAATATACATAAAATAGGCTATAAAATAAACTTGGTAATATAATTAGGTGATGTATTCTACGTGAAAAATAAGAAATTTCAATTTAAACTTTGATATATGTAAGTTAATTATATGTAATTATATCTCATGAACATTATATATATACAGTATATAACATCAAAGATGTTATCATCATAACACTGGTGTTAATCCATTTACAACATTATTTATATAAGCACTAGATTACTTGTTTAATGTTTAGCAATCAACACTATTTCGTAAAGCGAAGAAAAATTTGTTTGCAAATGGTGTTCGTAGACCGATTTGTTCGTGAACCGAGACGTTCGTGATCCGAGGTATCACTGTATTTTAAAACTTTAGCTTATAAGTTTTTTTAGATTTTCAAAAATATTCATTAAGTCAAGATTTTGTCGATAAATTTCACTATTTTTCCAAAAAAGTTTTAAAATAGCGTATTTAAAAGGTTGAAAAGTTTGTTTTTACATTAAAAAAATCGAAATTGTTTAAAATTACGAAATCATATTTACTTGATATTTCTATAATGAAAAATTAATCTATTAGAGAAAAATTTAATGAAATTTAATCGTTATAACTAAGAAAAAATTTTCATGAAAATCTAATTTACTTATATCTGGGTTATTTTCTGAAATATAACCATAAATTCCTATCATCTCATCTTCATCGGGAAAAATCTAAAAATAAATAAATAAATAATAATAATAATAATAATAATAATTTTCTTTATCCCGATCGATAATTATTTCATTTTGATGCAGTAAAAACATTCTTATTTTTTTTAAATCAATTTAATATTCAAATTTTGCAAACTTTTTCGGTTTACAAATAACAACATTCTTGATTTACATGATAAAAGAAAGATTTAGAAGGATTCCCATCTATGAAAAGCAACTTTTACATTTTAATATATGCAAACTTTTCTATATTTTCAAAATAATCTTACAATCCATCTATCAGTTGTTTCAAATCACTATTATTTACTATATATATATATATATATATACTTTTACATCAATCCACTTAAAAAAAAATGCAAGGAAAATTGAATACAATCTATATTCCATACAAAATATTATTTACAAAAATAATATAAGAAGTTTTCTTAGGAAAAATAGTAGGAAAAAAGAGGCTTTTCAAATAATACCTTCAATATATCAATGTCATCAACACCAGAAAAATAGAAAAAGAGAAATTCTGAAACCTTGTTATTTTTAAAATTCAAAATAATTTATTATATTTTTCTATATCACGTTTTATTACTTTTATATTTAAAATTTACTGATTCCTCTGCATTAATTTTACGATTGTGAATTCATATTTATTAATAACTTTTCAATTTGATAAATTTGGAGAATATTTGATCGAGTCGAGTAAACAAGCTTGTAAATCATTAATTCGAAAACATTCCATGAAATTTTTAATTTTACTTTTTATCAACTCATGTCAACAGCAATCTAAAATACAGTAAATTAATTAAAACTATATGTATAATCAGAGTCGATGAGCATCAAACGAACTGTGACAGATTTGGTTTATTAAACAAATAGATAAAACGAAAAAATATATACAGTATTATATTTTTATAATTTAATTATAA
>AYEL01085315.1:0-18717 GCA_000484575.1 Olivierus martensii | reverse complement strand
GTTAGTGCGAGCAAATATTCGATTAATGCGAGTTGTAAGCATAGACCAGTCTTACTAACAAAGCTCCGCCTCCTTTTATGATGTCAATTAACAAATTACCGTTAATTTTCGGTTATTAAAACCGGTCGAGGAACAGTCCAAGAACAGACACATGGCTTTAAGGGATAAAACACCAGAAAGATGGGCTTTTTGTCGTTAGCTATTTAGCATTACTATTATTCAGCTTTGTTATGGTATACATACAATATAATAATTTTCTCTTTTAAAAAGTATCGAAATGAACAAAAAAGGAAGAACACTTTTGATGATAAAACAGGAAACGAAAAAAAGAAAGTAGTGATTACGCTAGAGCAAAAAATGGATGTGATTGAACGATATAAAAGCGGCGCTCAACTTCCGCTTTCGATTTGATCTTTTGGTTTCGATTTGGCGGTTGGTTTGATGATGGTATGAGACGGAATTCCTGGTAAGTTATTAATTTAGATGATGAACAACGATGTAAAATATGAAAATAAATATTTCTTAAACAGTTAGTATTGTGGTTATTCATCGTGAGGTTGGCTAATGGCTGGAATCTCACAAAGCAAGAACCAATTACCATATTTTACATATAGTTAATACTTCGAATAGTGCGAGAAATTCGTGGAACCCATTATTCGCACTAATCGAGACCTACCTGTATACTGTAATTGCGAAGAAACTGCATAATACTATATTGTATTAAATTATGCTATCAAGTTTTTGAATCCTATGGTATGATTTTTCATTACTATTGAAGAGTTTGCCTAGATATGTCATTTGGATTCTGCAATTGCATATGTTGATGCATACTGTAAAACATTCCCCCTTTTTAGAGCACTTAAAAAGAGGAATGGTTCACTTTTTTAATTTTAAATAAAATTGTTCATCATTTTATTTAAAATTATCACAATATATGGAGTAAAAATGTAATTTAAAGAATTTCTAATCTATATATCATTGTGATGATTTTAATTTTAAATAAAATAGAATTTTCGTAATAGATTGCCTTAAGGAATTCAAATACCAAATTTTGTGAAAATTCAGCCTGGATAAGTGAGTGATGATTGATAGATTCTTTTCATGAATACAGCATGTTACTAGAATGAAAAACACTGGGTTTGTATAAAAAGCGAAATGTATTTAAAAAAAAAAACATTGATGAAAAATTGGAAGAAAAGGAAGTACTAACATTTTAAAAAAATGGTTTCTTTGAAACTACGTTCAGACAGTGCTACTTTTCATGCAACTAAGCGCGCTAGAAAGCATGCAAAGACGCACGCCTCAAAATCTGTTGCAATACTAGGCGCATGTTTTCCCCATCCTAGTTGGGTTACACGTGCAACATCTTGTTGTTTTGATTATTTTTAAACTTTGCAAATTGTTCTTTTCTTTATGGATTGGGATGTGAAGAAAAACCTTCAATTTATTGAATAAGTTAAATTTATCGTCGACAAGTCATTCTAGTAAATTTTTTGAAAAGACTGGAACTGCGCTTTGATCGAAATATTTGCGAGTCAAAACACTTTTTTTTTTCTTTTTTTCCTTCTGTCATTTGAAATGATAACTCTTTTCGTATCGCATTTTCTGCAATATATCCCCTATGTGTGAACACGAAGGGGGTAATCAGCATGCCTCATGCGGCTGTTGCGCATTGAGGCATGCGTCATTCTGCATACAACATTGCATGCAGAGAGGCATCGTCTAAACGTAGCTTAACCTGAAGGAGTCTATGCTGAACTAATCGATAAACTATCGAGAGCGACAAAATCCAACCGTCGACTAGTGGCGATTTCGATATCGATTGAGAGACTTGTTGGTAGCACGAACCACTCGTCTCAGAAGTGTAGGCTATGTTGACTATCAGATAAGCGTCTGGGTTCTATGCTATTGACTGCTGTCTGTTAACAGTCAATAGAAATAAAGGTTATGTGATATGGATCGAGCTCTGTGGTGATTGGTATGTCACAAATTGTTTTCTTTCCCAAATGTTTTAAAATTCACATACAGCAAAAAATCTTAAGGTAGATAAAACCTGGACAATATAAAAATGAATTTTTTACTTTTTAAACATTTCATCCTATATTAAATGCATACATCAAATAAAGTTAATATTTTACATTATAAATTTTGAATTATGTAATAAAACTAATTTTTATCTTATAAATTCATACATTCTCTTCACAATCAGTATAATTATAGTCAATTTATAAGTGACGTTTTAAGATTATTCGTTAATATAAAAGTATTTCTGATACAATTCAATAACAATCTTTTCATGCATCTTTACTTCTTTTATTTATTATAACAGGTAAAATTTAAACAAATAAACACATTTTTATTTCTGCCGGTAACACATTTTTTTCGAAAACAATTTGATTCCAATTCAAATAACAAAGAATTGCATATTATAACCACCAATTCTTTAGGAAGACAATACAGTCAGTGGCGCCGAGACGGCGGGGAAGAGGGGACAAATTCCCCGGGCCCGTAAAAGATTGAAGGGCCCAGGCCACTTCCTAACAATAAGAATTTATTATATATATGAGCCCAAAACCTGGTTCGTACCGGGGCCCGGGATTTCTTTCGGCACCACTGGATATAGTTGAATAAAATTTTCATCTATTAATTCAAATACATTATTTCTTAAATGTATTTGAGCTTCCCTACGTCGAATTTGTCTTTCTTCCTCTCAAAAGAATTTTTATTCTAAAATAACGAGCCGCCATGTTAAAATTTAAGAATCGAGATGTGTATTCGACTGCTCGGTACTGATAGAAAACAAGAGACCGGTTGTTGATAATTGATATCTACTCTTACAAGTCAATGGTATAGACAACTGGTGTTTGTGCTACCAACAAATAGACAAGTGTAACATTCACCACATGACTATCGATTCTTATCGATGGTGACAGCTTGTCGATTAGATGATATGAATCTGACAATTATATTTGAGAAAGTACTCAATAGAACACGACTGCCAAAATTGCTTCAAATTCAATTAAAAAACTAAAACAATTCAAAAATTACAGATATCGGCAAAAAAAAAAATTCATTTTATTTCTGCTCCTCTTCTAAAGATACCTCTACAGATCGCATCGCTCAACCGATTTCGATGAATTTGGAATATGGGTATTACTTAAAAGGTTCCCTGAAAATTTCAGCAAAATCGGGTCAAATTAAATTGAGGTAAATGAAAGGTCAATTTTTCTATAAACGTCTTTATATCGCATTGTTTAATCGCTTTTGACAAAATTTGGAATATTGAATAGGCATATTGTAAATCAATTAAAACCAGTTGAAGATTTTAGTTCAATTAAGATAAAATTAATGGATATAGAAGAGTTGATTTTCTTTTCTAGAAATGCTATATTTAACAATGTTTAGCTCTCCATTGTTTAACCGATTTCAAGCAAATCTAAAATGTAAATGTCCCTTATGTTATTTAAGGCTTTCTGATAAATGCAGTCCAATAAGGCCAAACTGAAGGGAGTAAGCAAGCCTTTCATCGTGAACTCATAGATCTCACCGCCCTGAGCGATCGCACAAGGCCTCGCGATCCTGCATGATTCAACTCTGAGGCTGGATTCACACTGGTCTGAGACCACGTCAGCGACTACGATCATGACTGACAAATTGCGATAGAACCTGTACATTGATCACGACCGGCTTCACGATTTTTCGAATCAACCAATAGCAACTGCGTAAACAGCAGCCAATAAGAGCTGATGTAGCATACAGTTCGTAACAGATAGCCAGTAGAAAGGAGGCATTTGGCCATCTGTTACGAGCTGTATGCTACATCGCCGGGCTGGGACCAGCACCTCGGAAAAACTTTTCAGGAGTTACCAGACCCGGGACGCGAACTCGGATCCTCCTGCGTGGCACACCGACAGCGTTTCACTAGGTCAGGGGTGGCGAACCTTTTTCTGAAGGACCCGGGACGCGAACTCGGATCCTCCTGCGTGGCACACCGACAGCGTTTCACTAGGTCATCCACAAAATTGTTCTGCGTGCCATTCCTGGCACGCGTGCCGTAGGTTCGCCACCACGGCACTAGGTCATCCGGCCGCTGACATTATTGTTTTATTTTCTTAAATTGCTATCGGAAAAAAGCGTCATCCGTGTTGAAAAAGAAACAACTCTTTATTTTGAAAATATGAAATGTAGACGAATAAAATCGGAATTCTCGATATCTGAATCGAGGCAAAAAGCGTTCATTGATTTGTAAGTTATAAATATTTGCTAAGATTATTGTTCATTCTGCGAAAGTAAGATCGCGGAAATGGACAATAATTCACCAAACTTATAGAAAACCCATATTTGCTTTACCATTTCATTCTGCGAAAGTAAGATCGCGGAAATGGACAAT
Source organism: Olivierus martensii (assembly GCA_000484575.1). Lineage (NCBI taxonomy): Eukaryota > Metazoa > Arthropoda > Arachnida > Scorpiones > Buthidae > Olivierus > Olivierus martensii. The sequence continues at coordinate 14,327 of AYEL01085315.1, read as the reverse complement.
AATTCACCAAACTTATAGAAAACCGATATTTGCTTTACCATTTTTCTTTCTTAAAAATATTCCAAACTTGTCATTTCCAGTACAGACTTCAGGCCGCGATGGAAGCATGCTGTGCTTCCAACGTAGAAGCGTCCCACACCTTCAGCCGGTATCCGGCCTCGGCCCGTTGAACTCTATCCACCACCTGAGAGCTGACCCCAACAAAGGCGTCCTATCTATGTGGGCGCCTTATGGTGGCGAACCTCCCACCAACTTAGACTAGCTCGAACTGGAATACTCCGCCGCTTAGCAGTGGCGCCGAGACGGGGGGAAGAAGAAACAAATTCCCCAGGCCCGTAGAAGATTGAGGTGTCCGGCTGCTTCCTAGCAATAAGAATTTTTTCTACTTTTTTAAATTAAGTAACTGCGCATTACAAGATATATAGAATTAGAATTCTATTATAAAAATCTAAGGTAAAGAAAAATCTTTGTATTCTAAACAGTTAAAATAAAAATTATTTATAATAATTAGACATAAGTATTTCATTTAAACAGAGAAGGACAGACCGACAGGACCTACAAGAAATTTTTTATAGTAAGACCCCGTTTAACGTGGTGAATACGTTCCAAGGAAACAAAGCGCTAAATGAAACAGCGTTAAACGAAGTTATTTTAACACGTAAATAATGAGAATATGCGAAACAAGAGTGAATAAAAAATATATACATAGCATTTTTTATTTTATTCTGTATTATTTATATTATTACTTTTGTATTACATTAACTATAGACAATTTTTTATTCCTAATATCGATATGTATTCATAAATCATTCATGAAAAAAAATTCTTAAAATTAGAAAATAAAAAAGTTTAAAAACAAAAGGCATTAATCAGATTGCAATAACCAAGGGGTTCCCAAAGTTTTGCCAGGGTGGGCCAAATTATAAATTCCAAGATATTTGGCGGGACAAAAAAGTATTATGGAAAAATACGTTCAAATCGATAAAAAGTTAGACACAAGGGAAAGATTTATACTAATTTTATAACATAATCGTTCTTTATTTATGAAAATAATTACTTTTTATTACAAACTTAAATAACACATTTCAAAAATAATTAAACAAAAATAACTAAATAATTTCAAATAAAAAAAGAAAATAATAAATTCATCAATCTGAAATGTATGACTTGTGCAATTTTATTTTATATTTTTTAATAATATACCATTGAGCCTTGGTTCTAAATCTGTCGAATGTATTCTTAACACCGCTGGTAAAAGTTCATCAGTTAATTTTGATCTCTTTTTTGAACTTAAATACTCGTGATTGAGAAAGTTTTTTCGCATATATAAGTGCTTCCAAAATGAAAACATATTTGAAAGCACTTATACATGTATATTTTAACTGAACAATTTTTAATTATAATATGATAAAATTCATTTATTTTTTATAAAAATGAAAATTATCTCTCTGAATTCAAGATCGCTGATGATCTGATACCGCGGGCCGCATTTTTGGAACCCCTGTTATAGGAACCTATGATGGCAAAGTCGTTCATCTAATTACGTCGCAATTAATCATTTGCATATCTGCTTGAAATATAACTGCATGCCGAGTTTTAAAGCAAAGCGACAACTCCTTGGTACATGATTTTTTTGACAGTGAATGTAAAATGAATTATTTTGAAATAATGCTTTATTTATTTCCCATGCTGAGGAAAAAGCTTTGGTGTAGGATAAATTTTTCTTAAGTCATATGTTTTTATTTTATTCAAAAAACTACAAATGTTTTATAGGATGTGTATACTTTTGAAGGCAACTATATTTCTCCCAAAGATTTCCACATCGTTTGACCTCTCGGGATCAAACTTGGCATATTAACTTCCCACAGCCCTGCAGATAACATTGACTATTCTGGATCGAGATCGTCATAGGAGTTGTGACACTGGGATAGCAACGAAAATGCTTTCATTTAAATCTCAAAGTTATTTTGAATTCCGAATGACGTCATAGCGACGACGGCGTGATATTATTGGTGACGAAACAATGGCTGACATCATAAAAAGTTTCTGCTGCATGAGAAGAATTTCTATGTATCAGCAGATAACGTCATGTCGCCCTCTAAGATGACATCATAAACCTGATAAAATTAATTAATAAATTTGGAGACAGCCAATGGATTCCAAATGCTATAATGATTTATATGATGTCATCGTAATGCAGCAATGTTATAAAAGTTATGGATGTATGACATGCGAAGATGTAGCAATGGGTGACGTCACAGTCTCATCATTGTCGTGAAGATGTGACATAGTCGTGATCAATCACTGATTTAAATGCTGTAATAAATGAAATACTATATATGGGCATGTGCCCGGCCGATTTTGATTGAGTTCACAATAGATATTGGCCAATCTGTGTTAGAATATAAAAGTGACTGCCACCAAAAGTAATCCGTGTGATTTCCATCTTAATTCACACTAATATACCTGTAAATCCACTTAAAGTAATCGGATTTTTTTTTATTGCTAGTAAGAATAACGACATCCTGATGACATAAGAATCGTCACATAAATTATGTTGCGAGATTCTCAGAACACCAAACAAAAAAGTCTATTTTATCGTCTTTTTTTATTAATATGATTATCATTGATATTTTCATTTAATAATTCGAACCAATTATATTACATATCATCAATTTATATTACTTTATTAACAAGATTTATATTAATCATTATTATATCAATTGTATTATTAATCATTTATGTTGTTATTATATCGGTTAATTTTGCATATTCAATTTTATTATTATTATTGTATCTTTATTTACTCTTTTATATTAATCATTATTATATCAATTGTATTATTAATCATTTATGTTGTTATTATATCGTTTAATTTTGCATATTCAATTTTATTATTATTATTATTATTGTATCTTTATTTACTGTTATTAAAATGTTAAAAATCAACGAATCAAAAATTAGTTCTCTTTAAATCCTCTTTTCTCTCCAATCGAATATTATAACCTCCTTACTTAAAATAAATATAAATAAAACGGTTTGGGAAATCCCCTCCAATCGAATATTATAACCTCCTTACTTAAAATAAATATAAATAAAACGGTTTGGGAATTGTATTAGTGCGAAATCCTACTGTATATAGCGAGAGAGCCCGATTGTGAGAACGGAAGTAAAAACTTCGGAGTTATAAACGAATCGTATCTTTTCACTCGGAAATTTCAAATCCCTATTATTTTGTGGGGATCAGCGAACGTCAGGCCGATTAACGGAAGTAAAAACTTCGGAGTTATAAACGAATCGTATCTTTTCACTCGGAAATTTCAAGTCCCTATCATTTTGTGGGGATCAGCGAACGTCAGGCCCATTCGGACGCGGATAAGTGCGCACGGGTTCTAGGTTAAAAAAGAAGTGTATACATGGAAAAATTACTACACCTATTTATATTCAAACTGTAGCTATTTTAAAGACAAAATAACGATTTCGTTTAGTGATTGAAAAAGAATTGCGAGTGGCCAAGGCGGTTGCAAGTAGCGATAGCATTCATGACACCCCGATTTGAGAGAATTTGTGCTGAAAAACAAGCTCACCCATTGCAATAAATATTATATTGTATTAAATATGTATCTTATTTTTCGTTTTTTTGTAAGTTTGTTTAATTGTATTAAAATTATTACACCATAATATATATTTTTTATATATAAGAACTTTATTTATACAAAATATGGCATATTGTTCTGTAGTATTAAATTGTAAGCAGAAGGTATTTATAAATTAGACTATGAAAATGAAGGGAGTACCAATTTTTTATGATAAAAGGGGGCGCAGATACAGAAAGTTTGGAAACCACTGGGTTATGTGAATTAGTTACAAAAATAAAAAAAATCAAAGAAACGATCTATATACGAACGAACAGACTACTGTCTGTCTAGCTTAGCCGCGACCATCGACGCAAGTACGCGTGCGCTAACTGAACGAGTCCAGTGACAAAAATAGGAATGACAGCTTCGCACATGGATATTTTCAAATGCAAGATAACTGAACTTGAATGGAAGTTTATTGTAATGTCGAATGCTAAATAATTAGTTTAGCAGAAACATGCAAAGAAAAGTAAATCGAAACCGAAACCATTCCCACCCGTCATTATATCGCTGCGACTCTCCCTTTCGCATTTGGACTCATCCACCTTAGCCAGGCGCGGCTTTCGTGGACGGACAATATCTATCGAATCCATCAAGAGCCAACGAGTTGGAATATCATTTCTGAATCGTTCAACATATCTGGAAGAATAGGGTGAATCGGAGATCGGAGCTAATTTATCCGTTAGAACGGTTTTTATCTTTTTTCTTATTTTCCATAAAGTCTATACAGTAAAGATTCTATGGAAAATAAGTGAAAAAAGATAGAAAAGAACCGTTCCAACTGTGGATCTATAAATTTTATTAATTAAGCTAAAAATTGACATCATGACTCGCGGTTTCGTGGTTTCCCCATGAAACCACGTGTGATTTCCATGAGTCGTCACATCACGATCTGACGTCATTCTTTAGCTACTCTATCGGAGACTCTCCGAGCATTTTCTGAACTCACTCCAATTCTCTTATATCATTTAGTGCCGGTTGCATGAGTCATAAATTATTCTGCAGGTTAAAACAGGTTTTAATCTGTAGATTTAGCTTGCTGCGTTGCACGAAGTTAAATCTCTAATAAACTGCCGACTAACTTAAAAAGCCAATTTTGTTATTCTGCAGATTAAAACAGGTTTTAATCTGTAGATTTAGCTTGCTGCGTTGCACGAAGTCAAATCTCTAATAAAGACTGACTAACCTGCCGACTAACTTAAAAAGCCAATTTTTGGCGAGATAAAATTTATTCTATAGATCAGTGCTTCTCAAAGTATGAGTTGCGTACCTAAATTTAGGGGTCGTAGAAATTTTAGCAAATGCTTTACTTCGTATTCCTAGTTTTTATACCTCTATACCCAGGGTCGCGAAAATATTTGATCGGGTAAAAGGGATCGCCAAATGAAAATATTTGAGAAGCGGTGCTATAGATTATCCAGCAAAATACTATAGCGGAATGTTGCAGTTCCGAATCCGAAGCTGAATATAATTTCGATTTAGATTATTTGGATTAAATTTATCTCACTCCAGAACGAATATTTCTGAGAAAGATAGATCATTTACTCTTCACGATGATATCTTTCATGTGAGATTTAGTTTAAAGAAAATCAACAGTTTTATGGTAATGTCAAAAGTAAATGAAATATGCGCTTTATAAATCAAAAGTCGATTATTTTATTTTAAATTTATAAAGTGAATTGCTACTAACATATTATATATATACGTGTCTGTGTGTGTATTATAACCAAATATATTGACGTACAAGAGTGAATAATAGTAAATCAGAAATACAGACGTATATTTTCAGATCTATATTAGAGCTATTATTGCAAAGTGTTCGCTATTATGCTAGTACTGTATATGCTTAATCGTATGTATACAGTTACAGTATTTGGTCAATATTTTTAAAAATAATGAACTAAAAGCTGAGCTGCAAATATTGAAAATAGTAAATAACTTAGGTAGCCATTCTCGTGGGTTGTGGTAAGTTAATGCAAGGCAAGTTCAACGTACAGTAGTGACGTCATTAGATACAGCAATATAGCATTTCTTCATGAATGAGATACATGTACGTGACGTCAGAGCGGTAGTTTGTCACGTGATAGAAGGAAAACAGTCAAACTTTGGGAAATAAAATTTCGAAATGACGACTTCCTGTTGTGTTTTTGGTTATTCGAATCATGTGAAAAAATATTCATATATAAAAAATGGAACATCTTTTCATTATTTTCCTCATTCGGATCCAAAGTTAATGCGACAATGGCAAATTTAAATGAAACAATTAAAATTTTAAGTCTATTAAGAACTCTCGTATTTGTTCAAACCATTTCCAAGAAGAATGCTTTATTTACTAAAACTTTACAAATTGACGCCAACTAAAACCGAAGGCAGTACCTACAAAATTAATTTAAATAGAAAAGTGATTTGCTTTATGGAAATTGGTGTAATACTGATAGGTTAACATCTTGTACACAGATTTGTTTTTTAGATTTACTAAATACATCTGAAATTTTCTTTGGAGGTAATGTTTGCGATTTGGGTTGATACCATTGTTTGTAATACTGCTATTGGTACAAAGTACAGTTTCTGTAGTTTATAATCTAAGCAATACAATACAGTAAAAACATGTTTGGTAAGTACTGCCCCATTTGGACAGTTGCATGAAATGTAGAGAATCTATAATATAAAGAGAAAAGATTAATATTATGTTTCTTATTATATTAGTAGGCCCTATATAATGCATTTTTGTATTTAATGTATAAATATAAAGAAAAATTAATTTAATTTTATAAAATTTTAATAGAAATCTAAGTAATTCTGCATTAATAGTATATACAGTACATATCACTAACTGATAAATAGATAAACAAACATTTCAGGAAAAAAAAAATTATTTTCGATTCAACTTGAATATTGCACGTAATTACTTCATCTGATATCAGAAATGATTTTTTTTAATCGAAGGCTGATATATGATAGATACTATATATCTACCCATTTTTTAAATAATTTATACATATATGACTGTTATACAAAAATCTGTCGAATATGCATTAACAGATCAATAATGAAAAAATATTATGAAATATACACAAAAATTGTTAGACACCTGATTTGTTGAAAAAATTTTCACAGATACTAAATAGACTTTTTGTTTTTCTCATTTTGGCTTTCACTTTGGCTTCGATTAAAAAATAGCTTCTTCGTCTTATCGAAAGCAAACGTTACTGACAAATTTATGTCTATACATTGATGCTCCTTTTTGCATTCATTAATAAACTTTGCAGAATCGTCAATTAAATTTAATATTCTTAGCGTAAATTAAGAATTTCAATTTTATTAAATAGATTGGAATATCCATTATTGAATTCGTAATCAATCGCCCTTTTCTTATAGAAAAGCACTAAGCGTCTTCTAATTTCCTTCTATCGTGTGATTTGAAGTAGCCTCGACTCCAAAGCGTGCATGCTATTCTCGTCGTATGTTGCGCTATTTCGAGAGCGGTAGCAAAAGTGACGTACCGGTAACTATGGTTTCTAGCATTATATGCAGAAACCATAGTTATTTTGAAAATATTTATTTTGACTTCTAAATTAATTCTGAAAAATTTAACCATTCAATGTATAGTTAAATATATGAGACTCTCGAACTCATCATCATTAACGTTGATTCTTGCCAGTTGGCCTCAATTAATACGAATAATTGGTTCACGAATTTCTCGCACTATTCGAAGTATTAACTATATGTAAAATATGGTACAGTAATTGGTTCTTGCTTTGTGAGATTACGGCCATTAACCAACCTCACGTTGAATAACTACAATACTAACTTAACAGAATTGTTTAAGAAATATTTATTTTCATATTTTACATCGTTGTTCATCACCTGTTTAAGAAATATTTATTTTCATATTTTACATCATTGTTCATCATCCAGATTAATAACTTACCAGGAATTGCGTCTCGTACCATCATCAAACAACCGCCAAATCGAAACCAAAAGAGCAAATCAAAAGCGGAAGTGGAGCACTGCTTTTATGTCGCTTAAACACATCCATTTTTTGCTCTAGCGTAATTACTAACCTCTTCTTTTTACGTTTCCTGTTTTATCGTCAAAAGTGTTCTTCCTTTTATCCATTTCGATACTTTTTAAAAGAAAAAAATTCTGTACTATATTGTATGTATACGATAGCAAAGCTAAATAATAGTACAGTAATGTTAAACAGTTAACGGTAAAAAGCCCATCTTTCTGATGTTACACCCCTTCAAAGCCAAGTGACTGTTCTTGGACTGCTCCTTGTCCGGTTTTAATAACCGAAAATTAACGGTAATTTGTTAATTGACATCATAAAAGGAGGCGGAGCTTTGTTAGTTAGACTGGTCTATGCTTACAACTCGCATTAATCGAATATTTGCTCGCACTAACTGAAAAACGGTATCAATTTTATAAGTCGCACTAATCGAAATCGCGGGTCGGCTTTTACCCACCTCTGATCTAATGTAGCCTATAATATAATAGAAAAATTACTTTCTATAAAAAAGATGTAAAATAGGAACCACTTTGACTGTTGAAGAACAAGTGCTAAATACAATAAATTTTTATGTAACAGATTTCCAACATTCTGTAGAAAACAACATTTTGAATAGCTTGAACCAGTTTTCCATTATCCGAAGCATAGGAATATGTAACTAATTCAATCATCAGTCATTTATCGTGTAGTCAGCTTTCCACTTAATAAACATGAACAATTAGATACGAAATTAAATAAATTTTTTTACGTAAATTATATATTATTATTATTTTATATTTTAAAATCAACTATGCATTACTAATATAAAATGTGAAAGAATGCTAATGTGGAATTTGACAATGCATTGCATTTGGTTTAATGTTACCCGTGTTATAAGTAATAATATAATTGAATATTTATAAATTTAGTAATGAAATATTCAAGAATTTTCTGTTTAATATTATTTCAAAGGAAAAAACAAAAAAGTAAAGAAATTATTTAATTTAATAAACTCTTGATATTTAACATATATTATTTGCTAATTGATAAATTTTAAGTAAAACATATTTGTTGAATCAGTTCAAAAATGAAAAAAATAATGTCGAAAAGTTTGGACGACGTTGCCTTTTGCTTTCGCTTTCAGCCAACTTGATTACTTAACTAGCACTTATTGGTGGATAGAAGAAATTAGGGGCTTGGTAATTACAGGTAGGCCTCGATTAGTGCCAGTTCGAATAACGCGAAGGCATCTTGTACGGCCCGCAGCATGAATTAGAACACATTACGGTTTCAAGCCCACATGCGTAAAATTCTAATCGAAAAGAAAAAATAAAATAATGGATACTCCGTACAGAATACGTGTACACTAGCAAGAAAAAATAAAATAATGGATACTCTCACTAATGTACACGTACACTACCGAGTTATTCCAAATTTTGATGATATAATTAACCATGAACATAGTAAATTTTATACTCCAAATTTTGATGATATAATTAACCATGAACATAGTAAATTTCATTATTCACATTAAACTGTAAACCCAAATTTTGATGATGTAATTAACCATGAACATAGTAAATTTCACCATGATAATACTGCTGAAAAAGTAATAATTAATTGCACACAAACCAATTCAGCAAAATTCTGTTTTCTTTTAAATTTAAAAGAATTTCATTCTTTTTATATAATAATAATTACAAATTTTACAAAAGTTTTATAAATTTTTAAGTTGTAAAGTTACAAAATTAATTACGTAGGCCTAGGTATCTAATATTTTGTAACATTGCTAACAACCTATTACATCAGAATCAATCAGTTTAAAGGCTGTTTCACAAATCATTTAGCTATTTAATATTTAATAATTTAAAATGTCTTTAAATATGAATAATGATTTTGATATCCCAAATCTAATGAACCTTAATAGATTATGTATAATGATAGTAGTACTCTAGTAATGTTTAAATATTTAATTAAACCTAATAAATATTGCAGAGAACGAATTATTTAACTGACGCCATTTTGTTCCAAAATGGAAGGACACACGGTGTACAGTACAAATAATATCTTCTTATTTGAAAAATGAAATTTATGTCACGCGCTGCGTAAGCGGATGCGCAAAAAACATTTTTAATAAAGGATTTTAGTTTTCAAGGAAAAAGTATATGAGATGTTTTTGCCTATCTCTCAGTTTTCAAGAAAAAAGTCTGGTCCATAGAAACCCGAGCATCCTGTATACAGGATTTTTGCCCTAATAGTTGGGACAAGATCAAATCACATTTTTCAAATATAGTACAGGTAGGCCTCGATTAGTGCGAATAATGGGTCTCACGAATTTCTCGCACTATTCGAAGTATTAACTATATGTAAAATATGGTAATTTGTTCTTGCTTTGTAAGATTCCGGCCTATAGCCAACCTCACGATGAATAACCACAACACTAATTGTTTAAGAAATATTTATTTTCATATTTTACATCGTTGTTCATCATCTAAAATAATAACTTACCAGGAATTGCGTCTCATACCATCATTAAACCAACCGCCAAATCGAAACCAAAAACCGATGGTGGCGGCTTAAAGAGGTTTGACTGTATATTATTTGTGTAAGTATTACAAAAGTGGCTACACACCTTAGCGATTTTGACAAGAACATGTGCAGATAAATTGGCGCAATTATTATTCTTGTCCCGTATAGTGGGAGCAATATGTTTGTGCAAGAATCAATCTTGTTTGAACATGAGTAGTCATTTTAAGTCAAAGTAATTTTTATTAATTATTAATAATTAAATTCGCCCTTAGGTACTTTTCAATTTTCATACAGCCCGCTTCATCCTGAAAATTATTTATCCGGTCCGCGACAAAAAATAATTGCCCTAAATTCGCCCTTAGGTACTTTTCAATTTTCATACAGCCCGCTTCATCCTGAAAATTATTTTTCCGGTCCGCGACAGAAAATAATTAATTTAGATGCTTGTTGATATAAAAATTCAATAAAAAGTTCCCCTGCATTAGATGCTTGTTGATATAAAAATTCAATAAAAAGTTCTGACGAAATTGTCAAACGGATTTTGTGTCTCAAATACTCTCACGTTTAAATATTTTGTATTCAGCTTCGAATAACAAAAATAAATCTATGGCATTCATCTTACTTTCGGTTACCGACAATTTACAGCAGCTCTCCAGATGAAGTAGATTTACCACCCTGACGTCACGTAAGCTACTCTAGAAGTCATCGAAGTAGGACTACGAGAATAGCGCTAATCTTAAACTTTGCGGTAAATTGTTAGTACCGCCCCAAAGTAAGTACGGCTCGGTACTAGACCACGAGAATGGCTGCCTTAATTGGCGTCTTCGTGTTCAAACGAGTTGCTACGGTAAAGCGCATGCGCAATAACTATTTTCACGCTATCTGGCTGATAGCTAACTTTTCCTCATGCAACATTCTGTACTTAATCTTTAGATTTTCGAAAGGGTTAGAGTTATTCTACAAATAACTATTCTGCAGATTAAACCGAATGTCGTGCAATCGGCCCTAAAAGTGCTATGTTATAGTTTTTGTAAAATAGGTGATTACAATGTATTGTAGTGTATGAATTTTTATTGTTTTTTAAAATCGTATATCTTGTAACATACATCAAATAGATACAGTGGTACCTCGTATACGTCCGCTTTGGAATAAGTCCAACTTGGTATACGACTTTTGTTTGGAAATACGACCAATTCGCGTGCTAAAACTTGTATGAGTCTGTTGTGTATCTCTTAAAAACACATTCCTTATATGAAAATTGCAGAGAAGTACCATCCCAATAAAGTCCAAACAAGTCGTAATAGCATTGTCTGGAATGACCAGACAATGTCATATTTCCGAAACATCCTGAGGAGATGGCAGAAGCAAAGTTCTTTGGACAGATTTTTATTTGGACTTTGCTGAGGCTCACCAGGTTTGATTTTTAAAAATCAAACCTGGTGAGCCTCAGCAAGGTCCAAATAGGGAAAAAAGAGAGAACATAGTAAGAGAAAAAAAACACCAGAATTTTAGATTTCTGAAGTTTTATTGGAAGAGGACTCTCCTTCCAAATAATAACATCTCCTCCTCCTCCCTTCTAAGCACTATCCTACTAGGGCTAGGCACTCGACTTTTCTCAGCAAAGTAGTGAGGTTAAATATTCATTTATTTCTTCTACTGTAATTGCTTTTGTATTTGTGTATTTTAGTATTAAGCAGTGTTTAAATTATTTTATACAACCTCATCAATGTATAATATGCCAATAACAATAGGTTTATTCATGGGAACGGATTAATCATTTTCTCTTTATTTCTTATGGGAAAAATTCGTTTGGTATAAGTCCAAGGATCTGGAACGGTTTAAGATGTATACCGAGTTACCACTGTATTTAATTCTTTCGGCAAATTTTCATTTTTAAAAAAATGTAATTTTTTATAGATGCTGCAGAGCATGCTCATCATCCGAGCGAAAACAGACTGCAGAAAAAGAAAAAACAAATGCATAATTCGTAATTATATCGAAGTATAAATATTTAAAATAAAATGCGGAATTAATAATATTTATAATGGTGTAACTACTTTAAGAATAACTACTCTATTCAAAATTAAAAATTTGTAAATTATTATAGTTTTTAATTAATTGGATCAGTGCATTCTGCTAAAATTTCAATCGTTGCTACGTTGAAGAATGATTACATTGTATCAAACATGGGTAAAAATAACTATAAATAGCTAAAGCAATTGAAATCTTCATACATTTCTTAACTTCAGATCTACTTTTTCAATCTCTGATTGAATATGACTTGATATAATATCAGATCATCACGAAAGTAATGCCATTTTTTATACTATACTTGTTCAAATGTGTCTCAGCTTGTCTAAACATAAATTTTTAAAGTTTTCACAATGTTGGAAGAATGTTATTGATTCAAATGGAAAATATTTGATTAAATCAACAAAGAATTTATCTTTTATATATCCTTTCAGCACTTAATACAAAAAATGGCTTTACTTTTGAGATGACCCAATTCTTCAACTATTTAAAAATATAGGACATTTTAACTTTTTAAATATCTATTAAATAAATAGACATTAATAAATTTTTATTTATTTAATAGACTTTTATGCAATTCAGTAGATATTATAGAACGATTATTAATTAAAAATATGTCATTGACTTTAATGACATAATTTTTGCTTTTTCATCTTTAATAATTCCAAAATAGTGGACACATACTAAAATTAAGCAATCAATCTTTTTCAAATCTTAGTTTATGGATAGCCCTTCAATAATATTTATTGAAAGACTATCCATAAACTATATCACTCTATTTCGAACTCCTTTCTTCCTCCCCGTCATCCTTCGTCATACCAAGCTTGACTTCCCTGACCGTGACGTAACAAATTTGAAGACCTTTTTCCCTTCTATTTATTAAGAATGTTTTTCTTATTTTACTTAAAAATAAAAATAATAAAAATACAATAAAATAGTAAAAATAGAAATTACCTTACATTGGTATTTTGTTACATATACTCTTTAACTTTCAAACAAGTGGATATAAATACTAAACACTATACAGTATACAGTATATGTTTTAGATTTTATAGCATATATATCTTACAATATGTAACATTACAATATTTTTTCGAACAATTACTAACTAGAATGAAAAATGATCTGTTGATCTCATGATAAAAAAAGTGAATATAAATTAAAAAATAATAATTATTGATGAAAGGGTAAAACTCCCTTTTAATGCTAAGTTTTAATGCTAAAATCTTTTTCGTGTGAATTTTTAAAAATATAAAGTTTATGCAAGTTTATCTTTTGATAATGAAGAACTTCAAAAGTTTAGCAATAATATAATTTTTCGGTTATGCAATTGAAAACCATATTCCACTCCAATATTTTTACAGGTGATTAAAATCATTAATACTACTACTGTTTTTAATTTCTGACTTTCAAGTAAAATTGACTATTGCATTTTGTTGAAGTAGAATGATTATTGTGTGCAAGCGTGAAAATTTTAATCTATAGGAAGTAGATTGGATCTCCAGTTACACTCATTCATAGTTTTCAATAGTTTCGTATTACAATATAGTAAGTAATAGATATACAGTATAACAACGATATTTACAAATTTCTGTTATACATACATAATATACTACTTATTCAATTTAAACTTAGCATCATAGCCATGAACCCATTGGTATATTGTTTATTATTTATAGTTTATTAATAAAAATAATTAAGAAAATTATTGTGAATTCTTAAATGACCAAATTATATTTTAATGCAAATATATCTTACTATAAATAAGAGCGCGAAATATGGTTTTCAGTTGCTGAATCGAAAAATTACAGTATACTTCCGATTAATCGGTGGAGTTGGGAAATGACTTTACCCCAAATAATACGCAAAATACCCAAAACAATCAGAATTATGGATAACATGCATTTTAATATTAAAAAATAAATAAATACAGTGACTCTCATGGTTATTCGTACGAATAGTGAAATCTTTATTTATCCTTAATTAAAAATATATAAAAATAATTCATCGTGTTTATTTTATTATTAATATTTTATTTATCCTGTCAAAAGGAAATTTAGAAAAAATTAGCTTAAAAAATGGCATAAATTAATTTATAAAAAATATTTAAAGGAAACATCGCAGCATTTTAGCTCTCA
>AYEL01085312.1:0-20089 GCA_000484575.1 Olivierus martensii | reverse complement strand
AAAAAAATCCGGGACCAGACCCGGGACGCGAACCCGGGTCCTCCAGCGTGGTACGCCAACGCGTTACCACTCGGCCATCCGGCCGCCGGCGGCGGCCACTTATAGAGCCCATCAGAAGCTGGCCAACACCCATAATGAGTTGAAGGATGGGGTTCAACGAACGGTCTAGGCCCCTCCTGAAAAACTGGAGGTGTGGGCTGGATTGGAACCCGGGTCCTCCAGGATGGTAAGCCACAGCTTTACCACGCGGCCATCCGGCCACTTTCAGATTTCAAGAAAAATTTATCATTCAAAAATATATTTGTCCCAGAGTTAAGGTTGGCCGGATGACCGCGTGATAAGCGTTCGCTTAACTACCTTGGAGGATCCGGCCAGGTTGTTGACTCCGTCCTTCAACCTTAACTCCACCATAGTGTTGGTCAGTCTGTGATGGGCTTTCAAAGTGGCCGCCGCCAGATAATGACAAAAAGATATCCCATGAACGATATGGTGGCTTAACCTAACTAACTTAATCCAGAGTTAACAAAATTTTTTCAAATGTTGATCTTTTAATTAATATAATTAATACGAGAAAATTTACTATTGATTCAGTTTTAAATATCAATATTTTCATCTTAATTAAATAAAAGCTATTTAAAAGATTATCTATGGAATCAGTAACAATAATTGAAGTGTGTAATCCCAAAACGCGTTCAGTCCATTTTGATCATTTTTTTATTTGATGCAAATACATATTCCTATCGAAGTCATTATCTTATTAAAGGCCGGTTTGTTCCCAAAACTGTGCCAATCGATGTGTACGGACTCTCGAAACCTGCTTTGCTTTTGAAAATTTGCTCAGTCCAGAGAGCAGTAACGATGAAAACTCGCTGTCCTTTGCGCATGAGCAGAGCGTTTTTCTAAGCAGCAGGGCGATAAAAAACAAAGTACAAGCTACTATTACTGTTGGCAATAAATTTGTGGGAATTTTTCACGTTATTAAAGGTAAAACTGTTATATTGGTTATTAATTTTCATGTTAGAAGCTGTTGAAATTAAATCATAACATTAAAAATTCAACTTTCTGGGGACTTTTTTATCTATTATTAAAATAAAGGTATTTTTCTGAATTTTAGTTCCTAATTTGGAATGATTAAAACAGCAGTTTCGCCCGTCAGTGATAATCCGCGAATAAGCGCGAAAGTGCTGCGAAAATCGAATTTGTGGTTACAAATAAATTTTCGGGAATAGTCGAATACGTGAATATGGAATCCTCGAATACCGAGAATCGACTGTATTTTAATATTTAAATTAAAATAAATTTAGTTTTTCCTCTAATGAAGAATGATGTAATTGAAAACACGTTCAGTCCTTGGACTTAGCCTTCCATTAACACCATTATATTTAATCATTGTATATTTAAAAACCAATGATGATTGATTTTAAGATTTTACTGAGAAGTGCATGTATATGAATTAGAAACAGATATCTGGTAATAAATAATCATTCACATAAGAAATATTTTCTCAATTCATATTTGCTTCTTCTGAAAATTAACAAAAACGGGTTGAACACGTTTTTTGGATCATACTCTTCAATTTCAAAAAGTGGATACAAAAGAAATTACTGAAGAATATCATTAAAAAATTAAATTGAATAGATCGAACAATATTATTTATTTATTCTTTTTCTAAAAACAATGGTTTAGATCAGGGATTCAAACTGGCGATCCGCGGGCCGCATGCGGGCCTCGAAGTAATTTTTTGTGGACACCAACGCTCTTAATTAAAATGAAAATGAGAACAATATGTTATGAGATAATAGGAAGTAATTCTCGCTTCATAGCTATGTCATATACTTGATGCACTAGTTTGATTTTAATGAAATTTGTTGTACAAGTTTTTTTCGATTGGTGATGCACTAGTTTGATTTTAATGAAATTTGTTGTACAAGTTTTTTCGATTGGCCTTATCGGACATACATACAGACTTTCGGATTGGGGACACAAACTAAGTGCTTTCCTGCAAGGACTACATCGTTTTGTGCGAAATTTCTTACCAAAAAACAAAAAGCCATAAATGAGAACCTGTATTTTTTTGGATAGCCAAATACAATAATCAAGTTCCAAACAATCCTTCTTTGAAGGATGTCTATAAAGGACGTGCTAAGGGGCTTGCTAAAGATTTATTTGTGTTAACTTATTTAAAAAATGTAAGTAGTTATGACTGTTTGAATTTATAAAATTTTAATAAAAGGTTTTGATTTTGTACAGAAAATATGACTTTTAACGCTTAATAGAAAATTAAATTGATAGCGAGAAATTAAATTAAAAAACCATGCATACTTAAAAGCAATTATGAAGTAATTATATATTTTTGCAGTGTGTACATTTCATTATACAATATTTTTAATTATCCTATTTATATTTCTGAATCCTTACTCTAAAAAAAAATATTTTAAAATCCTCTAATTTAAAAAAATTTAAAAATGATGTGGTCCGTGGCAATCTTACAGGCTCATTAAATGGCCCTCGAATTAAAATGAGTTTGACACGCCTGGTTTAGATTTACAGTGGTTCTTAATCGGTGTTCCGCGAATTTGTTACAAGTATTCTTCGAAATTAATTTTATGAATATATATAACGTATAATTTTTAATAAAAGATATGTTAAACTCTGCATGCATAATTTTTAATGTTAGTTTTAACATTGCGTCCCTTTATATAAATAATTGTTTTGGTGTTCCGAAAAATTTTGTTAATAATTAAAAGTGTTCCGCGACTTCGAAAAGGTTAATACATCTCTGAAAGTGTTAAACTATACTTTTATCTGTTGTATTTTCAAGATATACAATGGAGAATTAAAGATTCGTCCTTCACTAACTTCAAGACAACTTTTCAAAATGGCGGCGTGCACAGTTTTTAGATCCTAAATGCTGGGAAGTACAAGTACTTTAATTTCATTGTCTATTTTCTCATCACTTGCACCAGATAGAGGTATGGTTCTTTTGGAAAGTTTGTTCAGTTTAGCATCATCTTTTGATCAGTACTATTCTTTTTGTATCTTCGATATTCTGGACTCTTACTAGATAATCTCAAATTCATTCCGACTTATTCTCGATAAACTTAATTCTATTGAATAAAATTGAATATGGTTGAATTTTTTTACCAACAGATGACGCTACTTTCCACTAACTTGTAAGTGAAGAAGCAAAAAGACCCTGCCACAGACTGTGGGAGGATCACTAATTGTAGAGTGCAGAATCAGGCCGGATCTTATGAATAAATTTCTTAAAATTTCTCTTTTCTAGTAGATGAGACCCTTTCTGGGTCTCATAGAAGAGATCCTTTGGGTCGAAAGTCAAGCGTTTCCATACGGCCAATCCTGATAAAATGATTAGGTTCGGGTCGTTTTCTTTCGAATGATTTAATTAGAATATATAAAAATATTTAAGCTTGTAGAATATGAAGATATAAGAATTTATAATCTTGATAGAATATATAAAAATTTAATGGCTGGAAAATAGTAAAAATAAATTGTTTAATTAAAAACAATAGAATGCAAGAATGCCTGGTATGTGCAAAGTTCTACATATATCCTTGCTTTTAGAGTTTGCTTATTCGATAACATTCTCTCTCTCTTGGTATTTTCTTCAGCTTCTTACATTAAATACCGAACAAAAATTTGCTACTAGCGAAAGAGCTTGTGATAATTATCTTAAACTCTGCTTTAGTTATGATATACAAAATACATAATTATAAAATTAAAAATGTTATAATTTATTTATGAATAACATAAATGATATTCCAAACCGGACAAAGGCAATTAAACCTTAATCGCTTTCCTTATTATCTTAATTGGGCTAAGTTAAATTTTTTGAGATGATTGTTTAGTAAAACTATGCTTGTTGTTCAACGCATAATGTCTCTATTTTTCGTTCTCTGAAGATAAAATAGTAACATTTATATAATTCGATAATCAATCTATTATTTTTTCAAATAAAAAATTTTAGTACTAACTACATTAATTTCAATATGTAACATTTAATGAATACACAAATTAGAAAAAAGTACTTACAGTTGTGAGATCTTACGTAAATTGCACTTACAAAAGCGATGGTTGATAATAAAACAACAATTCTCAACATTTTCTCTTTGATAATATTTATACAGTTACAAAAATGGAAGCTATCGAGAAGAGGACCTAGCGAATGTTCTTCGTCTATTTATCTTCCTTTCAAATAAATATTCGATTAACCACCATTGGCCAACTTTAAATTGTACCACTAAAACGTCATTTTATGACGTAGAAATGAAGCAATCATCATTTAAAAAATTACGCATCACAAATATTTTACATTTTGTTTTAACGTTTTTACCTAGTTTAAATTATCAGAAAAAGTAAACAAAATGTAAAATTAATTATTTAGTAAACAAATTTTTTTATTTTTTTGTTATCGAAAGAATCAATCAAATATTATCAATGTCAATATTTTTAGTTGGTTTATTTTTTACTTCTGAAAATTTTTAGCATGCATTAACCATATATTTTATATAAATTACGAAGAAAATTGAATACGCTGGTAACATTTTTTTAAATAAATAAATTATTTAAATTATATTCTTATTATATTTTATATAATAAGAATATAATTAAGTTATACTTAAATTGATTGTATAAATTATATTCTAAAAATACTTCTGGAGTATTTAGAATTATAAATGTCTCAAATGGTTTTTTCTTGATGTTAAGAATGTTCTAAAATATTACTTTTCAAATTTGATAAAAACTAAGAAAATTTTCTAATTTAATTAATATATAAAAATAAGGAAATTAAAAAATTAATAAAATCATTATAACATTTTTAAAAATTGTTAATGTTGCCAATTTGAATTTTAAAAATATTCAGGTTAGAATTATTAAATAAATTTAACACCATATTAATAATCCTAATAATTTAATGTCTCGTTAAAAATTTTTGAAAGAACTTTTCCCATATATGTCAAATCAATCTTCGATTTTCGAATTTCAATGACCGCCTTAAATTGATAATTTGTTCTACTTATGAAGGTAAAATATATTTATAAACATATTCCTTCTACGAAAACAGATATAGCTTTCATCAACTGTACTATATTTTTTACCAAGTCGCTAAACATGGAGGGAATATTCTGTGATTCATCTCGAGATTATTCTGTAACGCGTAAACAATAAAGAACTATAGAACGAGATAACTTTATATCGGTCAAATTTGTAAAAACTTTTAACAGAATGCCATGAAACTTTAAAATTTTTTATTTCATCCTTCGATCTCCACTTCTATCCTAAAGTTCCTGTTAAATTAAAAGCAAAAAATTTTAGGCAATGATCCGTTTCATTTTCAAGGTTATAAAATCATATACAGTACTATAAAGTCACGACTGCAGATTTAAAAGAAAATTTTAGTGGCTAAAAAATAAATCATCATTAAAAGCTATATTTTATACCTATACAGTACTGTATTTCTATTTAATTTATATTTTAATTATTAGATGTAACTAGAGATTCCATACTTTTATATTCTACAATAAAATTATATGAAATGTAATTTTAAAATATGTTTAGACAACATTAAATCACTATTTTATATTTAATTGGAAAATTTTGATCCAGCTATAATATAACTTCTGAAACCATCATCATATAGCATAATTATACCGTATAGTATACGGTATCACTAACACAATCCATGTAGAATCAGCCTAATTAAGTCTGCCGGAAAAGTGTCATGGATATGATGTCTATCAGCAATTGTTTGCTGAATAAAAGAGGAAAGGCAAATGGCATTAGATGACATCTTAATGAAAAAACAATGTCAAATGAGAAAGAACCTTCCTCATCACACAAACAAATTAATTTACTCATTGGGCTTTTATATATATATAGATTTGGTCTAAATATATACTGAATGAATATACTGAATAATTGCAGATGATATTGAACAGTATTCTGAATGAATCCTTTTCAATGTCATCTAATAAAATAATTAATATTCTTAGATAGTTGCACTTCTTTTGAAGAAAATACACTATGTATGATAAAATTAGGCAATATTTAAAGTTACAGTTATAGTAAGGCCCCACTTAACACTGCTCTGTTTAATGCTGTTTTTCTAATTCTATATTTTTTATTAATTCACTTTGGCATGGTTTTTCAAATCCTTATACTTACAGCTTGTTGTTTGATATTCCTATGCCATCTCGCAGTATGTTCGATATCAGTGCAGTGCAGTACGTACGAAAGTCTACTGCAGTCACAGTTCATATTTATGATCAGTCATCAGGATCATTTTACAGTAATAAAAATAACAATATCCCATTTTGATTTTAACCCTAGTTTAGCCACTATAATTGAAATTATGGATCAGTTTATACAAAATGATTCAAATTTTGATAAAACTTCAAAAGCAAGATGAAGTGTCATGGATATGATGTCTTACCTATCAGCAATTGTTTGCTGAATAAAAGAGGAAAGGCAAATGGCATTAGATGACATCTTAATGAAAAAACAATGTCAAATGAGAAAGAACCTTCCTCATCACACAAACAAATTAATTTACTCGAATACTTTTGATTTTCATGAATGATTTATGAATACAAATTGATATTAGCAATAAAAAAATATCTGTAATTAATGTAATACAATAGTAATATTACATTACAAAATAAAATTAAAAAAATAGTATGTATATTTTTTTATTGATTTTGCTGTTTTACCTATTCCCATTATTTACATGTTAAGATGACCTCATTTAACGCTGTTTCATTTAGCACTTGGTTTTCTTGGAACGCAATCCCCCGCATTAAACGGGGTCTTACTGTACTTAAAAAATTTCATAACCTTTACTTTTCTAAAGATGCAAGTCTAAGAATCATTCACCCATGTGGGATTTCTATACCAGAGACCTAACATTCTTATGACTGAAACTTGAAGAATATTATGTTAGCAGGGAACTTATTGTTTCACCTGCATATTTTACTTATAAGGAAGAACTGTTGACACCAATTTTTGTGTGTTTAATGGAGTTCTGTCAACTGTATCAATTTGATTTATTGGTTGGTGTTATTACTAATTCTCAACATATAGCTTGGAGAAGGCAAAGGTATCAATCAAAGAGGTGAGCACTTATGAAATTCCTAATAAATACAAGTGGTGTAGCTACAGTTTGAGCTACCTCGGACAGTCTGTCAATTGCCACCAGCCCCTAGGAGAAGGGGTTCCAGCCGGGACATTGGCCCAGGGCCCTTGAGTGTCGGATAATGTTATTAGTGGACTCACAGTTCGTTTCAATGCTGCAAAGAACATTTTTGACCAGTTCAGCCTTCTCTAGAAGTACCTAACTATTTCTGTAGATAAGCTGAAAGAAAAATCAAAATTACTGGCAAACCAATATTCTGTTGATATAGAAATCTCACATGGATGAATAATTCTTGGACTTGCAAGTCCAAAATCATTTTTAGAGGTAAAAGTAAATAACTTACCCCTTTTACAATTAAGCCCTCATATTTGGCTATTATAATTCCAAGGCTCTTAAATAAGAGGAAGATTGTAATAACCCCTCTTGAGCCACTGATCCAAAAGAATGGAGGTAGTTCTAGAGTGCTGGAAATAGATTTGTACAAACCTTAAATCTATAATATTATAGATGACCAAAGAGAGCATACGTCCATGAACCCTCCATGATTGGTTTATCTTGAAGACCAAGAAATTCTCTAAATCCTCACTATTGCTAACAAACCTGACCAAATTCTGTTTCTTTGCAGAAAGTTACTGAAGAAATTGATCATGCAGGCTTTGTATTAGGACCCAAGAGTATCTTAAAGTAACTTCAGATTCTCTCAATAGATTATAAGGCTGAACTCACATGAACCACAAAAGAACCACACCATGACCACAAAATGGTGGTTGTGTTGTGGTTGAAATCAACCACTCGCAAACCACAAGCTGTGGTTGATTGAAGTCCGTATATGTGTAGTCTATTATATATGTCAGTAACGGACTACTTATATTTGTGCAATCTGTTACCAACGGCTGATTGACAGGAAGCACTGTCAGCGGCTAGCTGTTGGCTGGTGGTTGGCTAATCATACACTGTGAGTTGTGCTCGACCAGTGACAACCACAATTTTGTGGATGATATTGACCACAAATTGTGACAGCAATTGAAACCGATTTCAATTAGTGGTCCATCTGAATTAGATTATGCATTTCTATATTAATATAATTATAATTCATGACCATCCACAAGCAACCACCATTTTGTGGTTGTGGTGTGGTTTTGTTGTGGTTTGTGTGAATTCAGCCTTAGTCTTGCTGAATGTACAGAGTTCTATTTGTAAGTCTATTACCACCAAAAGGATGAATAAAGCCTATAGATTTAGTTCTCTTACTGGCATCAGAGATACTGGCAAACTAATTGGGAAATGTTGTGAAGATTGTGGCAAAATGTATTTTTTTGACAGGATATTTTGAAGTCAGTAAAAAGTTTAAAAATTACTTTGTGTGGAGAGAGGTGGTGTGCACCATTTTGGAAATGAATGATGTTAGTCTCGTCATCAACACTTTATTTTTGACTATTGTTAATTCTAAACTAAAGTGGTTATTATTCATTCAATTATATTTACTAATAATTACAAAGAAGATCAGAGGTTTATTAATATTTAAGATATATTGTTTATTGAGTACAAATGTACATACATTCCGACAATATGCAAATTTGACAGCATTCAAGTATTGTCTGCAATGCGGCATAGACTGTCCTTCTAGTATTTGTTGTGTCATCGTTATTCCTGTTGTTCTTGTCTAAAGAAATATCCGTGCTGTATGGTGGACTATTGTTATATGTTGGACTTGAATTGTGATTATTATTATTCTACATGGTTAAGAAAAACCACTGTTTGTATAGTTGTTAATTAGTAAGTTGTTTTCTATTAAGAATTTTACATTTAATAAAATTAATATTCTAATATTTCCATGGTAGCGTTGTTGTGTTTTTTGGA
This sequence comes from Olivierus martensii, assembly GCA_000484575.1. Classification (NCBI taxonomy): domain Eukaryota; kingdom Metazoa; phylum Arthropoda; class Arachnida; order Scorpiones; family Buthidae; genus Olivierus; species Olivierus martensii. The sequence continues at coordinate 11,076 of AYEL01085312.1, read as the reverse complement.
TTGGCTGTCTACAATGGAAATTAAAATTAAAATTAGTATTCGCACAGAACATTGAGAATCAAGAAATGCGGGGACAAGGGGTTTGAATCCAACAGGCAAATTGGAAGTGGGTCTGGACTTCTCAATGTGTCCAAATTCCTGAAAACCACTGGTAACATTATTTTCTTTTTTAGTGCTAAATGATAGATCACTCAGAGTTACCACCCAAAAATTTGTTTTTAAAACTGTACAGATTTAAAAAATTGGAGGGAGAAAAACAATTACCATCTGATTCAAATATTCCTAACAAGCCAAATTATACTCCTAGTGACTTATTTTTGAATTAACTGCCAAATTATGATTATTTATTAATCATACTATGGTGCCACCATCTATTGGTCGTTAATTTGGCAGTTAATTCAAAAATAAATCACTAGAGGTATTTAATTTTTAATTTGGCTTGTTAGGAATATTTGGATTAAATAATCCCCTAGTTAGGTTAAATTATGATTTATTTGACTTTGCCATCTGATTATCCTCCATTACAGGTGGAAGGCTTTTCTGGGTCACTCAAAACTTCATCTTTTCTACCCCATTACCACTCAAAACTATTCAGCATGATACCTTACACTTTGGCTTGGGTAAAGATAGAGCTAGCTCCCTTAGCCAGAGGAAAAATTCATATATTAGCTTCCCCTGTTGTCCCCTCTATGATAAGGATATGAAGTTAGAATTAGAGGGGTTATTGATTATTAAGTAATAAGGCCAATTCAGACCAAATTACAGGCTGCTCACATCTGTAGTTGGATTAACTGGACTATAGATGAGGAATTGAGTCCAGGCATCTCATTTGAAAATTTTTGAAGTGTGGGACCTGGATTCAATTTTGTGCTTTGGATTGAGAGCTGAACCATTTCCACATGGCCAATCTGTCCAACAAAATTATGCAGCTGAATCTTACATGAATATTATAGCAGTAGCCATTTTTGAATCTAACAAGGGTTGGCCGATATCATTGAAGAAATATGCTAAATGATTGAAGAATTAATTTCAACAGATTGAGCCTAGATTTATATTAGTGGGATTTTACTTTTCATACTTTTGAATTGTTAGAATTTCAAATTTTGATATTTTTTGCTTAATCCATAATTAATATTTTTAATGGCATACAAAGATCTAACATCACACTAGATATATAACATATTCAGATAAATCTAACATATGTCAAATAAGCCCTTAATGATTAAAGCTGAATTTTGATAATTTGAAATAATATTTGATTAATGTGGCACTAATATCAGTCAAAATTATTTCAAATTATTAAAATTCCCTTATAATCATCAAGGATTTATTTGATATGTATTAGTATTGAATATTTAGTTTTGTATAAATAATAATTGATTTACATTCATGATTCACTCTGTATGCCCTATAAATTATCAATGCAATTTGTGCTTATGAGTCCATGTATATTAATCTTTTTATGTCTGAGTCCTTTAGCTTTGTATTTGTTTTTTTTCCTGTAGCTTTGTAAGTTACTATAATGATGTATGTGATATAATGAATAATAATAGTGATAATTGATAAGAATGAAATATTTCCAACTTATGATCTGGATATTCTGAATTAAACAGTTGCAAGTTGAGGTTTGTAAATGCATATTTAATCCTGCATATCAAGTTAAAACATATAAAGAGTATTTCATGATAGAGTTTAATACGTACATATTTTTTATAATTAGAAGAAATATTTATGGAATATGAAATTTAATAACAGTGAAACTTGTTAAAATGACCATCTTGATACAGTGACTATCTGGCTAGAGACCAAATTTCAAAAGCTGGTTTTGTTTTCCATAGAATGTAATGCTATTTTTGTTCCACATAGTGACCACCTATCTAATATGTATATTGACTACTCACTTAGTTATTTTTAAGAAATTTTACCTTGTTAAAGGGACCAAGAAGATTAATTTCATGTAGAAATTGTGAAGAGGTTAACTCTGACCTATTCTGTTATTATTTTGTTATGCTCTTTTATTATTTATCATTATTTTCAATATTATCTGATGTATTATATTTTAATTTGAGTTGGTTGACTTCCACATTCTCCATCTCAATATTTCGCAATCATGTGTTACGGATGGACATCCATCTTCCAGACGAGCTTTGTTGGGTAATGACATTATCATCTAATCTAAATAAGTTTTACCACTGATCTGATATGAGAAAATAAGAATGATCCCATATCGATGTTTTGTTCAATATATAAATAAATTGTAAAAACATGAATGAATGACATGAATGAATGACATGAATGAATAACTCTGTAAGCTAATAAATTTAAAATTGTTACATATATTTATGTAAATGAAGCAACACGGGACTATACGTCACTTGATTTAAAAGCTGATGCAACCAACAACTCACTGAGGTGTTATATCGACGTAAGGTTGGTTAAGTGACATTGGAATTCTTGTAAAGGTCTACAATTTGTTTGAAGTTTGTATCGGTGGTGGAGGTATATTATCATTTCAATAAAGCATTTATTAACACTTTTGTAAGTGTTTTGAGTCTAATAAATTTATATATTTTGTTATTTAACTTGTTTGAGAATTTATTCAAATTATTAGTATAAGTTTCTAACATCATCTTGTTGTTTTCGATCTGACACCTCTTTGTTACTTCTAGTTGTAAGTTTCTGGTTTTATTTTGCCAATTAAACGTAGTTGTTGTTAGATTGTTTTGAAGTTAATTATATTTAAGTTAGAATTTAGAAAGTAGTTAAAGACCTGAGCTCAGACCGAACTCTGGATTGCAGAGTCATTAGACCATTAGGTTTAGTAGCAATTAATATTATTGATCATCGTTAGAATTCATGACTTTGCAGAGTTACTGTATTTTCCTTAGAATTTTTTCCATTAGATAAAATCTGAAGGATTAGATTCCCATTAGAATTTTTGTTATGATAAAATAGTTTGTTAAACCAGTATATTAAAAAGTAATTATAATAATAATACTGTATATGTACCTTTATACAATATTTTAATCTAAGTTTGACTATGTTAAATGCACATATATGGGTTAGTATTAATTGTAATGCATTATATGCTTGCTATAAGACTTTCTTCATCAGAAGGGGATATATACTATATATCATCATTATCACTTGACTGCACGTTGATGATTTTAATTAATATAAATTTACAGTTTGGATTACTTTATTGTTTTCTTTTGGGAGAAGAGGAAGGGTCACTGGTCACTTTACATAAGTGGTATAATGACCACTTATGAAAAGTGACCAGTCAGGTAAGTCCCAAAGGTGATCACTTTAACAGGTTTCACTGTAATTGATTAATTACCATCAGTATTGTGCATTGCAAGGTTGCAATAATCAAAAATACCAATAACAACAACAATAATCTAACCTAACGGTTTTAACGACTCTGCAAATCCAGAGTCCAGCCTGAGCTCAGGTCTTTTTACTGTTTCCTAAAATAAATATATTGATCAAACCAATCTATCAATAACTACATCTACCCAACAAAAACAAACATCCAAGAAACTTACGGCTTAAAGTATCAACCAAGTGTTAGACTTAAATAGCAAAAAACGATGTTAGAAAATAATACTAATAAATTGAATAAATTCTCAAAACAAGCAAAATTAAATAATATATAAATTTATTTGACTTAAACACTTACAAAAAATATAACCAAAGCTTTATTTAAGCAATAATAAAAGCACAAAACAAGTTATCAATAAAACTTGTTTAATCAAAATTCAAAAATTCAAAAACAATAATAGATATTAGAATTAATTGATATTTAAGATTATATCTCCACCTCCCATACAAGCCATGGTCAATCTTTACAAGAAAGTTGGAAGTCACTGATCAGCTATACAATACGAAACACCTTGCTGTGTCAGTTGACATGTATGTTTTTATACAAGTGACTTTTACAGTCCCAAGCTTCTCATTTACATAAGTTGTGCAATAAATTCAAAATTTCTTAGTTTACAGAGCAATCAATTCATGTTATCCTCTTTACGAATTAATTATGTACCGAATAAAACATTGATAAGAGATCATTCTTATATTCTTGCATCGGATCAGTGGTAAATTATTTAGATTAGATGACGTCAAGAGCCAAGATAGTTCATTCAAGATAGAGATTTCTGGTCCATAATACAATGACCGCTGACGTTCGATTCAAATATCGACGACAGCGACACCTTGCGGATCCTCACAAATATATCTACATCACACGCTCCCAAGAGGCCATTCAAAGTTTCATTTTCCCTATAGTTGAATTGAGTTCATATTCAAATCTTTGATTGTATTTTAAAATGAATGGATCACCTAACAATGATGTCATATACCATTAGGATGATAAACGTGATTTCTAGACATTAAGCGTGCAATTTCGAAGTTTTGATTTTGGTTACGATGAACTTTTTTGATACACTACAGAGATTTTAAATAATATTTTTTTTTCTTATTTTTAAACATTATTTTAGTTACTTTTTAATCTAATTAAATCATTGTCGTTATTTTAAAAATTATTTCAGTTACTTTTTAATCTACTCTAAATAAATCATCGATGAGTTAAATATAATAAGTATTTATCGATTACTAGTGAATAAATTAAAACATTCTTAATTAATAATGATGAAAAATAAATATATATTTTCACTCAAATATGAGTTCTGGGTAAAAATTCTTGATTGATTGTTGAGTTTTCATGTCACGGGCAGCGCGCATCGCCTATCTATGGTATATAGACGCAGGTTGGAGTGTATGGTGCGACACACTTGATCGTGTTGGAGTAAGATAAAATTTTACCTAGTAACAATTGCAAAATTTCCTTCCTGGTCTTCAAGAGATGTTCAGTAAGTTATGATTCCTGTCTTCAGGAGACATTCAATAAGTTATGGCTTTGCTTATTACTTTAATTTCAATTCAGAGTAAGATAAATTTTACCTGATAATGTATTAAATTAATTATTGCAAAATTTCCTTCCTGATTCGTGAGATATTTACATCATATTAAATGAATTATTACAAAATTTCCTTCCTGGTCTTCAGGAGACGCTCAATAAGTTATGGTTTTGCTTATTACTTCAATTTCTCCAGCCAAAAAAAATTGATTTTTTTTTATCCGTATATAAGCTGACCCTCCCATTTCAGAAATTTTTCAGAAAAAACCTCTGCTTATACACGAGTATATACGGTATATTAAAGAATAAACACATAAGTCTCATGATAAAACAGTCTCTTACTATGATGGAGAATCTGAATTCAATTCTGAGTCCTGCACCTTCAGTTTTTCAGGAGAGGTCTGGATCTGGGCACAGCTCATTAACCAAAACTAACCTAATAAGCTCATAAAACATACATATAATAAATGATGAAATTAGGAGAAAAATGCTTGTATCTCTATGTTATAGCTGTATTTACAATGATCAGTATATTTTTGTTTTTAGTCTGGGAATCGTTACATGAGTATGGATTTACATATATCAGATCACATAAGTTGAGGACTGCCTGTATTTGTCAAAAAATAAATTGTAATTGATTTCTTTTGTATATTGTCTTTGTAGACTATTACATAAATGTAAACATTTCCAATAATTTTAGTTTTGCTTTTAATTTTATTAAAATAAGCAAACTTCAGTTTTGATGATCATTACGTACACTGTGTGTATGTATGTATGTACAGAGTCGCTAGAACCATTAGGCTTAGTGTAATTAGTAGTATTGACATTCATTCTAATCCGCGACTTTGCATAATGAAAATAATAAGAACTAATAAAGAGTATACTAAAATAATAATAGGATAGGTCAGAGTTAACTTCTTCACATCACTATTTTCAATTATTGATATTATTTTCTAATAATTGTCATTTTCTCCATGGAACCATGGCATTATTTCTAATCTTGTTATATTAATTAGCAAGCTTAATGCTTTAATTATTAGATATGCAAAATTTTACTATTTAATAATTTATTAATTTTGTCTAGTAATTTAATTGCATTTCATTTTGTTTAGTGATGAATTGTTTTTAAAAACTTGAAAATAAAAATATTTTTTAAAATAAATAATTCATTACTAAAAACACTTGACAAGCTATACATTGGACTGATTACAGATTATCCTCAACTTACAATGAGGGTTATGTTTTGAAAATGACTCATAATATTAATAATTTTAGTAATAATAATAGACAATGGAATGCTGAATTCTTTAAGATGATATAATCATCTGGATTTGATCATAGATCCATAAAGATATAAAATAATCTGAAATTAAACTCAGGCTCTATGGTGTAAAATAATTTGGAATTAAACCCTTATTCCCAGGTGTGATAAGTAATTGCTTTGCTACACTTGTAATAAAACAAAAAAATATTTCTAGCCAATATGCTATGAAAATAGCCAAGTTTGGAATATTGTAAAGGCCATCATATGATTGGAATATCGTAAGTCAAATGATTATAAGTTGAGGACTACTTGTATTACATTTTCAAATACAATTTTACTGTAACCTTATGAAAGCTTTCTTATTTGTTTTAATAATTTATTAATATTTATTTTTTAAAATTAGCATACTATATAATAAATAGTTATGGCCGTAAAAACAAATGCCACCATATAAAATTAAGAAATAATTCATAGCCATATTGAATATTTTAAATTGTTTTATTAATGATTCTCAGATGAAAAAATCTTTTTTCAGGAGTAGCAGTGGAAATATTCCTGATAGCATACTTAGATCAATTAATGAAGAATTAAGATGGAGGCGTGAAGAAAGGGAAAGAGAAAAAATACAAATAATGAATGTACCTCAACCAACTGTGAAAAGGAAGTTTATGGGACATAGAAATGCTAGGACAATGGTAAATTAATGTATTTATTTAAAATTTTTTTAATTTTGGAAATAAACATATTCATATTTTTCATTAATGATAGATTAAAGAATCAACTTTTTGGGGAAATAATTATATAATGAGTGGCTCAGACTGTGGGCATGTGTTTGTTTGGGATCGATTCACTTCAGAATTAATTATGATCATGGAAGCAGATCATCATGTTGTAAATTGTCTTCAACCTCATCCATTTGATCCTAGTAAGTAAAAAATTATAAAGATTTAAATAAAAATAAGGTAAATTCATATCTGAGAAACACTTTATTAATATAATTTTGAATTGTAAGCCATCTTCAATGAATAATAAGTACATTCTATAAAATAATCTGTATTATAGTTATCCAATTAGAAGTTCAAATGATATACAGGTTTCTGATAGAGTATCAGAGTTTTTCTTATTGATAACATTTTAATATAAACTTTCTTTAATAATATGCCATTTTGTTCGAATGTTATTTTTTCATGAACTGTAATCAGTAGTAATCTTGTCCTATTGTATGATAATCTTGTTATCAATTGTCATTTCACTCAGAGCAATGCAAGTGTTTATGCAAATTGATATTATATAGGATTCCTGTAAAAATCCTTATCCATTCCTTTAACTTTCAATTAGAGTTCTAGTGCTTTAAAAGCAGGGTCTATATATATAAAGTGGCCATATGCTATCAATTTAGAATGGTTGCTGCACTTCTAGTGGCAAATTGAAAAACTTAGAAATCCTATCTCAAAAAGTAAGAAAGATAGCAGAAAATTTTCACTTACAAAATTGTAGAACATTCTTTAATTAGTACAGAAAAAATATAAACATTAAAATAAAAAATGAGGCAAACAAAAATTCATAATTATGAAAATGTCTCATCCATTATTTGAAAGAAAAAAAAAATGAAAAATATGCAAAGAGTCTATTACAGATACTGTTCAAAATGTCCATCATCAGTTGCAATATACATTTGAATGTGAAACAAAAAGTTTTTTGTGTGTGATGTAGCATTCAAGAATCACACATCTGCAAGTTATGATGATATAATTTTGTTGTCCACTCTAATTGATTAATTACTATCAGTATTTGTAAGTCTTGCACAGGTAATAAGTTTTGCCTATTTGTTGGCTGTGCAAGGCTTACAAATATATTCTTAAAATATAACATTTCTTAAAATATAGCATTTACACATTTTAATAGAATATGTTTAATTTATATTATGTGCTGATGACGACTCTATTGAATCAAAAAAATTTCACTGTGTAATTAGTTTCTTCTATTTAATTTGATAAATAAGAAGCAATTGTCATTTCCTATCTAATTAGTACTTGTTTTTTATAAAATATAATAGATAAAAGTACGGTGGATTTCGCTTAATTGAGACACTTTAGGACTAAGCCATTATGGCCCAATTAAGCGACTGTCCCAATTAAACAAAGTAGTAGTAAATTCTAAAATAAAATATGTAATTTGTAGGTAAATAAATAATATGCAAAATAATAATAATTAGGTACCTATTTTAATGCTTTATTAAAATAGGTTATCTAATTATTAGCTTTTTACCGATCTCCTCTGATTTCATCTTCAACACTGGCTGCTGATATTCACGCCTCGCCCGCTAATTATAGAAAATCATTGATCTAATTCTTCTTCGACTTCTGGATCCTTTCCATCATGCTTTCTTTTGGATGTTCCTGGAATTTCTTTCGTAATGCCCATTCCTCACACAGTTGATTTCCTTGTTGTAGGTGATGTGCTGTGATAGATTTTGGTTTATTTCAGCGGGTCTACGATGGCTTGTATTAAATGGCTGGTTTTAATTTTATCCAGCAAAGCAATTTTACTTGAAAGTATAAAATCCTTTTTTGATTTTGATATCTTGGCAAAGATTTAAATATTTTAAATAAAATCAACACTGTAAATGAATATTGCTAGGTAAGTGATGGTAGACTCTTAAGCAGACACGCATTTGCCAGACTCACAATGATAAATAACTGATTCTCGTCATGCTAGTGTTGCCGAATACAGTGTTTTTATGCATTATTTATCAACGATTATATTCACTTATAATTTTACTAAAGAATTGATGTTTATATTAGTGCGGCAACAGTGTGTCGAAGATGTGTATGTAATAAGACATGAAGAAACGACCTGCTCCATTGTGTTAGTCTGTAGTGTAGAAAGGTTTAATCTGAAAAATTACTGGTACAATAAAATGTTGTTGTTATTTTTATACAGTGGTGCCTCGCAATTCGACACTAATCCGTCGCTGAAGTAATGTCTAATTGAGAAACTATCGAATTGTGGGACAGTATTTTCCACCGAAGTAATGTCTAATTGAGAAACTATCGAATTGTGGGACAGTATTTTCCATATAAGACTATGTAAGATAGATTAATTCGTTATCGGTCCCCATCCCACTCCCCTAACGGGTGAGGTGAGAGAGATACACTATATTATTTACTTTATTATGTGTGTTTTACTATTGTATAACACACTAAATTACAAAATACACTATTTTATACCACAACACACAATTTATTAGCCCTTGGATGTTGGAATGATGTCTTCCAGATGACACTCTAGCACCCATATTCTTCTCTCTCTGTTGCAAAACGTGGCCACAGTTTTCCTAGGAACGCCATACTTGAGTTACATTTTAATTGTTTACATTTCTGCACTTTATCTACAATTTTTTTCTTTGTCTCTTCGCTCAATCGAGTGTTTTCTTTTCGGAATTATTCCTCTGGTCAATTCTCTTTGAACCCATCCTTACAATTCACTCAAAAAAAAAATAATAATAATTACAAATTTTTTACTTTCTGAAAAATATAGAATTGAAAATTAACACAAACAACACAGGTAAACACTAAATTAGCCCAAAAAGAACTGACAAATAACGAATGACATCACACAATTCCATGCATGCGCATGCATCAACCCGCGAAACTCAAATGTCGAATTGCAAGACCAACGAATTGCGGGACATCGAATTGCAAGGCACCACTGTATAATACAAACTCTTAAAATGCAGATTCATGTAACCTGACAGAAAAAGTCAAAGTTGTCATAGAAACAAAATAAATATCGTAGTAAATAACACCAAGCACTTGAAGCAGGACAAACACAAGTTTATTATTAGATATATATAAACTACATGTAGTTTATATATATCTAATAATAAACTTGTGTTTGTCCTGCTTAAAGTGCTTGGTGTTATTTACTACGATATTTATTTTGTTTCTATGACAACTTTGACTTTTTCTGTCAGGTTACATGAATCTGCATTTTAAGAGTTTGTATTATACAGTGGTGCCTTGCAATTCGATGTCCCGCAATTCGTTGGTCTTGCAATTCGACATTTGAGTTTCGCGGGTTGATGCATGCGCATGCATGGAATTGTGTGATGTCATTCGTTATTTGTCAGTTCTTTTTGGGCTACTTTGGTGTTGGCCCGTGTTGTTTGTGTTAATTTTCCATTCTACATTTTTCAGAAAGTAAAAAGTTTGTAATTATTATTATTTTTTGAGTGAAATGTAAGGATAGATGTTCAAAGAGAACTGACCAGAGGAATAATTCCGAAAAGAACACTCGACTGAGCAAAGAGACGAAGAAAAAATTGTAGATAAAGTGCAGAAAAATAGAACAATTAAAATGTAACATGAGTTTGGCATTCCTAGATTAACTGTGGCCATGTTTTGCAACAGAGAGAGAAAATTATGGGTGCTAAGGTGTCTGCTGGAAGACTTCATTCCAACATCCGAGGGCTAATAAATTGTGTATTATGTATAAAATAGTGTATTTTGTAATTCAGTATGTTATACAATAGTAAAACACATATAATAAAGTAAATAATATAGTGTCTCTCTCACCTCACCCGTTAGGGGAGTGGGATGGGGACCGATAACGAATTAATTTATTTTACATAGTCTTATATGGGAAATATTGTCCCGCAATTCGACAGTTTCTCAATTTGACATTATTTCGGCGATGGATTAGTGTCAAATTGTGAGGTACCACTATATAAGGGTCTACTGTATACAGTATATTTTAAAATGTGTTAATTTTAAAACAATATAATTAAATTTATATGTAATAATCTGTAAATTAAATATCTATATTTATCCTACTGATTCTGTTATTTATCTGTAATCTATAATAATTACATATTAATTAATACAATTTAGAT